>JBAMJV010004292.1:0-145342 GCA_037951105.1 Echinarachnius parma
ACTTTGTGCTTTCGCTCATTTCTCGGTCCTTTAAAATGTATTCACCATGGAATTCTTCCCCATCCCTCAGTGGACATATCAGATCATAAAAATGTACATTATTTGTATTGACCTTTCGTCAGTTTTTGCATATGTCAACAAAGTTACTAGATCCCTTTAACATGTTTCACATTATCTGAATTAAACTTTCCAGAAGTGAACGGATAAAGAACACTTGAAAGGTATGAGTTTGTCATATTTGAATAAAGAGATATAGGTTTGATTGATAATTGAATGGTTTTCCTTTTCTCGATACAGATAACCAAGCCCCTGTCCTGGACTG
The DNA here is from genome assembly GCA_037951105.1 of Echinarachnius parma. Classification (NCBI taxonomy): domain Eukaryota; kingdom Metazoa; phylum Echinodermata; class Echinoidea; order Clypeasteroida; family Echinarachniidae; genus Echinarachnius; species Echinarachnius parma. Next base: position 323 of record JBAMJV010004292.1, read on the forward strand.
CTCTAATGTACTAGTCATGACAGATGTAGGTGCTTCAACAGCCTCAAACATTACCTTCATACCAGCAGTATTGGACAACGTAGACAATACTCCTAGCCTTACTTGTTCCCACCCCCTCAACTGTTCGTTCCCGTTCGGCGACACAATGGTTTCATGTAACACTTCAGACAGCTCTGGAAATGTCGCAAGTTGTTCCTTCAACGTCACTGTTGTTGGTAAGGCACTAAAGGGCATTGATTTATCAGTTTTGTAATGACGAAGTATTACAACTATTTGAATATTCAGATCTCTATACTCTGCGGGAATATGTATCTTAAATGAATTGGTAAACATCCTATGTTCTGAAGGGCGTATGCATTACAATTGTCATGTACATGTATTTGGTCCCTAAAGGAGTAATAACGTTTCAGCATTGTGTTTACAATTCGTTTTCTATAAACAGACACAGAGCTTCCAAGGTGCCCCTCGAACATCACACAAAATACAGACTCGGGTTCGGATGGAGCTAACGTCACGTTTGCGATGCGTTTCATGGATAATGTCGATGAACAACCAACGGCTTACTGTAGCTACTTATCCGGCGCAAAGTTTCCCTTCGGAGAGACCATTGTCACCTGCAATGTTTCAGATTCAAACAACAACGTCGACAATTGTAGCTTTCTGATTAACATTACAGGTAAGAAATCAGCAAATTACTTAAAATCGTCATTTTCTTCTTTCAAGACCCAATATGTTTAAGCACTTTGACATGTAGTACATAGTCCTGACTGAAATGCATTATCGGGGTAAATCCTTTCTCTATGCAGATAACCAAGTACCTATCGTCAACTGCTCCGACGCACTCTTCATGACGGACGAAGGTGCTTCAACAGCTTCAAACGTCACCTTCATACCAGCAGTATGGGACAATGTGGATAGTTCACCTCTCCTTACTTGTTCACAACCATTCAACTTTTCGTTCCCGTTTGGCGACATAACCGTTTTTTGTGATGCTTTAGACAGCTCGGGAAATGGTGCAAGTTGTTCCTTCAATGTCACTGTTGTGGGTAAGTATAAACTTCAAGGCAACTCTTATATTCGTTTTACATTTTTGTAAATATCTTGATCCCACATTCAACATTTCATCCTTGTTAGAAAGGAACTTTAAGCAATTTGTTCTTCTCCGTTATAAGATTGTATTATGAAAATGTGTCATGGATTTGATATTTTACACAAACAAGAGCTTAAAGAACGATACATTCAACAAATAACCGAGGTATTTTGAAAATGAAACGTATTTGCTTAAATATGACAGTCGTACGGAACATAAGGATCGTACATTGTCCTGAGCAGGACATAAACTGTATTCAAGTTTCTGAATCCAAATTACTGCTCCTCTCTTCACAGACACCGATAGCTACTCTGTATTTTGAACATATTAACACCTCGCCTACGAGATATTCAATTTTCCATATAGTTGATACATGGTACACCGGGTTTCCGTAGTGAATAGATTAAAATATAGGGACACCAGTTTGTTGGATTAACTGAGTGTATTTCACTTTACAATACAGATAACCAAGCCCCTTCTCTGAACTGCTCCGACGCACTCTTCATGACGGACGAAGTTGCTTCAACAGCTTCAGACGTCACCTTCATACCAGCAGTATGGGACAATGTGGATAGTACCCCTCTCCTTACTTGTTCCCATCCATTCAACTTTTCGTTCCCGTTTGGCGACACAACCGTTTTATGTGATGCCTCAGACAGCTCAAGAAATGGTGCAAATTGTTCCTTCAATGTCACTATTGTTGGTAAGGAACGTCAAGACGAGTCTTATCATTGTTTTACATTTTGAAAAATAACGATCAAACATTAGAGATGTCCTGCATGTTGGAAAGGGACTACGAGCAATTCGTTTATCTCCGCTGTAAGGTTGTAATATAAAAAGCTTTCTTGAATTTGGTATTTAATGCAATAAACAGCCTGACGAAACGATACATTCAACAAACGAGCGAGGTGTTTGGATTTTAAGGTCTCTTTGAGAAACTTTCTACTGTGTACAAAGTTAGTGCAATGAGTTAGCAAATATCACTTTATGTTTTCGCTCATTTCTCGGTCCTTTAAAATTCATTCACCATGAAATTTCCCCCCATTACTCGGTGGACATATCAGATCATAGAAATGTACATTATTTGTATTGACCATTCGTCAGTTTTTGCATATGTCAACAAAGTTACTAGATCCCTTTAACATGTTTCACATTATCTGAATTGAACTTTCCAGAAGTGAACGTATAAAGAACACTTGAAAGGTATGAGTTTGTCATATTTGAATAAAGAGATATAGGTTTGATTGATAATTGAATGGTTTTCCTTTTCTCGTTACAGATAACCAAGCCCCTGTCCTGGACTGCTCTAATGTACTAGTCATGACAGATGTAGGTGCTTCAACAGCCTCAAACATTACCTTCATACCAGCAGTATTGGACAACGTAGACAATACTCCTAGCCTTACTTGTTCCCACCCACTCAACTGTTCGTTCCCGTTCGGCGACACAACGGTTTCATGTAACGCTTCAGACAGCTCTGGAAATGTCGCAAGTTGTTCCTTCAACGTCACTGTTGTTGGTAAGGCACTCAAGGGAATTGATTTATCAGTTTTGTAATGACGAAGTATTACAACTATTTGAATATTCAGATCTCAATACTTTGCGGGAATATGTATCTTAAATGAATTGGTAAACATCCTATGTTCTGAAGGGCGTATGCATTACAATTGTCATGTACATGTATTTGATCCCTAAAGGAGTAATAACGTTTCAGCATTGTGTTTACATTTCGTTTTCTATAAACAGACACAGAGCTTCCAATGTGCCCCTCGAACATCACACAAAATACAGACTCGGGTTCGGATGGAGCTAACGTCACGTTTGCGATGCGTTTCATGGATAATGTCGATGAACAACCAACGGCTTATTGTAGCTACTTATCCGGCGCAAAGTTTCCCTTCGGAAAGACCATTGTCACCTGCAATGTTTCAGATTCAAACAACAACGTCGACAATTGTAGCTTTCTGATTAACGTTACAGGTAAGAAATTAGCAAATTACTTACAATCGCAATTTTTTTCTTTCAAGACCCAATATGTTTAAGCACTTTGACACGTAGTATATAGTCCTGACTGAAATGCATTATCGGGGTAAATCCTTTCTCTATGCAGATAACCAAGTACCTATCGTCAACTGCTCCGACGCACTCTTCATGACGGACGAAGGTGCTTCAACAGCTTCAAACGTCACCTTCATACCAGCAGTATGGGACAATGTGGATAGTTCACCTCTCCTTACTTGTTCACAACCATTCAACTTTTCGTTCCCGTTTGGCGACATAACCGTTTTTTGTGATGCTTTAGACAGCTCGGGAAATGGTGCAAGTTGTTCCTTCAATGTCACTGTTGTGGGTAAGTATAGACTTCAAGGCAACTCTTATATTCGTTTTACATTTTTGTAAATATCTTGATCCCGCATTCAACATTTCATCCTTGTTGGAAAGGAACTTTAAGCAATTTGTTCTTCTCCGTTGTAAGGTTGTATTATGAAAACGTGTCATGGATTTGATATGTTACACAAACAAGAGCTTAAAGAACGATACATTCAACAAATAACCGAGGTACATTGAAAATGAAACGTATTTGCTAAAATATGACAGTCGTACGGAACATAAGGATCGTACATTGTCCTGAGCAGGACATAAACTGTATTCAAGTTTCTGAATCCAAATTACTGCTCCTCTCTTCACAGACACCAATAGCTGCTCTGTATTTTGAACATATTAACACCTTGCCTACGAGATATTCAATTTTCCATATAGTTGATACATGGTACACCGGGTTTCCGGAGTAAATGGATTAAAATATAGGGACACCAGTTTGTTGGATTAACTGAGTGTATTTCACTTTTCAATACAGATAACCAAGCCCCTTCTCTGAACTGCTCCGACGCACTCTTCATGACGGACGAAGGTGCTTCAACAGCTTCAGACGTCACCTTCATACCAGCAGTATGGGACAATGTGGACAGTACCCCTCTCCTTACTTGTTCCCATCCACTCAACTTTTCGTTCCCGTTTGGCGACACAACCGTTTTATGTGATGCCTCAGACAGCTCAAGAAATGGTGCAAATTGTTCCTTCAATGTCAATATTGTTGGTAAGGAACGTCAAGACGAGTCTTATCTTTGTTTTAAATTTTGAAAAATAACGATCAAACATTAGAGATGTCCTGCATGTTGGAAAGGGACTACGAGCAATTCGTTTATCTCCGCTGTAAGGTTGTAATATAAAAAGCTTTCTTGAATTTGGTATTTAATGCAATAAACAGCCTGACGAAACGATACATTCAACAAACGAGCGAGGTGTTTGGATTTTAAGGTCTCTTTGAGAAACTCTCTACTGTGTACAAAGTTAGTGCAATGAGTTAGCAAATATCACTTTGTGTTTTCGCTCATTTCTCGGTCCTTTAAAATTCATTCACCATGAAATTTTCCCCCATTACTCAGTGGACATATCAGATCATAGAAATGTACATTATTTGTATTGACCTTTGGTCAGTTTTTGCATTATGTCAACAAAGTTACTAGATCCCTTTGACATGTTTCACATTATCTGAATTAAACTTTCCAGAAGTGAACGTATAAAGAACACTTGAAAGGTATGAGTTTGTCATATTTGAATAAAGAGATATAGGTTTGATTGATAATTGAATGGTTTTCCTTTTCTCGATACAGATAACCAAGCCCCTGTCCTGGACTGCTCTAATGTACTAGTCATGACAGATGTAGGTGCTTCAACAGCCTCAAACATTACCTTCATACCAGCAGTATTGGACAACGTAGACAATACTCCTAGCATTACTTGTTCCCACCCACTCAACTGTTCGTTCCCGTTCGGCGACACAACGGTTTCATGTAACGCTTCAGACAGCTCTGGAAATGTCGCAAGTTGTTCCTTTAACGTCACTGTTGTTGGTAAGGCACTAAAGGGCATTGATTTATCAGTTTTGTAATGACGAAGTATTACAACTATTTGAATATTCAGATCTCAATGCTTTGCGGGAATATGTATCTTAAATGAATTGGTAAACATCCTATGTTCTGAAGGGTGTATGCATTACAATTGTCATGTACATGTATTTGGTCCCTAAAGGAGTAATAACGTTTCAGCATTGTGTTTACAATTCGTTTTCTATAAACAGACACAGAGCTTCCAATGTGCCCCTCGAACATCACACAAAATACAGACTCGGGTTCGGATGGAGCTAACGTCACGTTTGCGATGCGTTTCATGGATAATGTCGATGAACAACCAACGGCTTACTGTAGCTACTTATCCGGCGCAAAGTTTCCCTTCGGAGAGACCATTGTCACCTGCAATGTTTCAGATTCAAACAACAACGTCGACAATTGTAGCTTTCTGATTAACGTTACAGGTAAGAAATCAGCAAATTACTTACAATCGCCATTTTTTTCTTTCAAGACCCAATATGTTTAAGCACTTTGACACGTAGTACATAGTCCTGACTGAAATGCATTATCGGGGTAAATCCTTTCTCTATGCAGATAACCAAGTACCTATCGTCAACTGCTCCGACGCACTCTTCATGACGGACGAAGGTGCTTCAACAGCTTCAAACGTTACCTTCATACCAGCAGTATGGGACAATGTGGATAGTTCACCTCTCCTTACTTGTTCCCAACCATTCAACTTTTCGTTCCCGTTTGGCGACACAACCGTTTTATGTGATGCTTTAGACAGCTCGGGAAATGTTGCAAGTTGTTCCTTCAATGTCACTGTTGTGGGTAAGTATAAACTTCAAGGCAACCCTTATATTCGTTTTGCATTTTTGGAAATATCTTGATCCCACATTCAACATTTCATCCTTGTTGGAAAGGAACTTTAAGCAATTTGTTCTTCTCCGTTATAAGGTTGTATTATGAAAACGTGTCATGGATTTTATATGTTACACAAACAAGAGCTTAAAGAACGATACATTCAACAAATAACCGAGGTACATTGAAAATGAAAAATATTTATATTGGGATCGTACATTGTCCTGAGCAGGACATAAACTGTGTTCAAGTTTCTGAATCTAAATTACTGCTCCTCTCCTCACAGACACCGATAGCTACTCTGTATTTTGAACATATTAACACCTTGCCTACGAGATATTCAATTTTCCATATAGTTGATACATGGTACACCGGGTTTCCGTAGTAAATGGATTAAAATATAGGGACACCAGTTTGTTGGATTAACTGAGTGTATTTCAATTTTCAATACAGATAACCAAGCCCCTTCTCTGAACTGCTCCGACGCACTCTTCATGACGGACGAAGGTGCTTCAACAGCTTCAGACGTCACCTTCATACCAGCAGTATGGGACAATGTGGACAGTACCCCTCTCCTTACTTGTTTCCATCCACTCAACTTTTCGTTCCCGTTTGGCGACACAACCGTTTTATGTGATGCCTCAGACAGCTCGGGAAATGGTGCAAATTGTTCCTTCAATGTCACTATTGTTGGTAAGGAACGTCAAGACGAGTCTTATCTTTGTTTTAAATTTTGAAAAATAACGATCAAACATTAGAGATGTCCTGCATGTTGGAAAGCAATGGCGTAGCTACGGGGGGACACGGGGGGCACGTGTCCCCCCCCCCCCCCCCAATCGTTTGCCAAAAAAAAAAAAAAAAAAAAAAAAAAATGACGACCCGACATGAAGCCAAATGTGTCTACAATGTATATCATTCATTATTATCACGTTTTATTTAATGTGTGATAATAATCATTATCAACGATAATAACCAAGAACATAACAGTCGTTCCCTAGTACTAGCAATAGCGCACCTATATCAGTTTGAAGAATATTTCCAATATAGCGCCTTATGCAAATTTTCAGTCCCGTGCGCGAGGATCGACGCTCACCGCATTTCAGAAGACATAGAGCGCGTATAGGCCTAACAAACTTCCTACCATGGTAAATCGTTTATCATACCAAGGGCCCTTTTAGGATCTTGAATCTGCCTCCCGCTTTTATAGATAATTTTGACGCCTTCATGCAGGCTATAAAGGCGCATAGCTGCACTACGTAGTCCTAAATGTCTAGGTAAAGACAAACTTCTTTTACTAATTTCTTCACTCCAAATGCACCTGTTCCATTAATTCATGATGCATAATCTAGGCATATTGTTGATGATCATGATTGAAGGAGCACCAGTCATCTTCTCCAGAGTCGATATCTGCATCAGTTGAGCATAGGCCTACTGAAACTAATTCAAGAGACCCGAGCATAGCTGTTTTGTTTTTTTAGTTTGAAAAGGACTGTAAATCTTAATTTTTGCCGCGCGCTTCGCGCGCATATTCTGAAATACTGATATATACGAAATTTATTAAACCCTCATCTATCATGTCTATAGCACACTATCATCGGAAAATAAAATAATTTGAAATAATATATCTTTTAGTAAATTCGGTCCATATGCGCTGAATGCAAATAAAATTGGAATATTATGTCCCCCACATTAGAAAGGGGAGGAGATTGTCCCCCTACTTTGTCATTAAGTATGTTTGGTTCCATACTTATATACTTTATATTACGTGAAATTTCTGTCTTAGGTGTGCACCAAATCGCACAATTTCAGGCCCCAAAATACGAAAGCTCCCTACTGTGGGAGGGGGACACCCCCTCCCACACCCTCCCCCAATCGGTCGCTTCGCTTCCTCGCAATGTCTCCCCTCCACTTTTGCTTAGTTCTATTGGAGCTCAATGCCCTAGACTATATCGATGGCTCTATAGTATACAGGATCACGTGGATCCATCTCACGGGCTTAATCTTTCCTCGCTATTACCGTTTTAAAATACGTAACGAGTAGATTCACTACTATATACCATTTTAACACCCATGATTAAGACAATGATAAAGACAATAATGACCATACTTCTACAGTGATATTTTAAACACCAATTTCAAAAATTTCAAAAAAATTGGGAGGGGGTGAACCCCCTCCCGCACCCTCCCCCAAATAAATGTAGACAAGCATACGGCGTGAGAGTATTTGAGTCTGGTGTGTGTGTACACGTAGGTTTGATTGTGTGTGTATACTTTATCATGAGGGAAATGATTTCTTTAATTCAGTATTATCAAATTTCCTTCCAAGGTATGCACCAAATTGCATTATTTCAAGTAAAAATTTGCAAAAGCTCCCTACCGTGGGAGGGGGGACACCCCCTCCCACACCCTCCCCCCCCCCCCCCCTCGGGCGCTACGCTCCCTCGCAGCTGTGCCCCCCCCCCCCCCCAATCACTTGACCCTCGCTACGCCACTGTTGGAAAGGGACAACGAGCAATTCGTTAATCTCCGCTGTAAGGTTGTAATATAAAAAGCTTTCTTGAATTTGGTATTTAATGCAATAAACAGCCTGACGAAAGGATACATTCAACAAACGAGCGAGGTGTTTGGATTTTAAGGTCTCTTGGAGAAACTTTCTAGTGTGTACAAAGTTAGTGCAATGAGTTAGCAAATATCATTTTGTGTTTTCGTTAATTTCTCGGTCCTTTAAAATTCATTCACCATGAAATTTTCCCCCATCATTCAGTGGACATATCGGATCATAGAAATGTACATTATTTGTATTGACCATTGGTCAGTTTTTGCATATGTCAACAAAGTTACTAGATCCCTTTAACACGTTTCACATTATCTGAATTAAACTTTCCAGAAGTGAACGTATAAAGAACACTTGAAAGGTATGAGTTTGTCATATTTGAATAAAGAGATATAGGTTTGATTGATAATTGAATGGTTTTCCTTTTCTCGATACAGATAACCAAGCCCCTGTCCTGGACTGCTCTAATGTACTAGTCATGACAGATGTAGGTGCTTCAACAGCTTCAAACATTACCTTCATGCCAGCAGTATTGGACAACTTAGACAATACTCCTAGCCTTACTTGTTCCCACCCACTAAACTGTTCGTTCCCGTTCGGCGACACAACGGTTTCATGTAACGCTTCAGACAGCTCTGGAAATGTCGCAAGTTGTTCCTTCAACGTCACTGTTATTGGTAAGGCACTAAAGGGCATTGATTTATCAGTTTTGTAATGACGAAGTATTACAACTATTTGAATATTCAGATCTCAATGCTTTGCGGGAATATGTATCTTAAATGAATTGGTAAACATCCTATGTTCTGAAGGGCGTATGCATTACGATTGTCATGTACATGTATTTGGTCCCTAAAGGAGTAATAACGTTTCAGCATTGTGTTTACAATTCGTTTTCTATAAACAGACACAGAGCTTCCAATGTGCCCCTCGAACATCACACAAAATACAGACTCGGGTTCGGATGGAGCTAACGTCACGTTTGCGATGCGTTTCATGGATAATGTCGATGAACAACCAACGGCTTACTGTAGCTACTTATCCGGCGCAAAGTTTCCCTTCGGAGAGACCATTGTCACCTGCAATGTTTCAGATTCAAACAACAACGTCGACAATTGTAGCTTTCTGATTAACGTTACAGGTAAGAAATCAGCAAATTACTTACAATCGCCATTTTTTTCTGTCAAGACCCAATATGTTTAAGCACTTTGACACGTAGTACATAGTCCTGACTGAAATGCATTATCGGGGTAAATCCTTTCTCTATGCAGATAACCAAGTACCTATCGTCAACTGCTCCGACGCACTCTTCATGACGGACGAAGGTGCTTCAACAGCTTCAAACGTTACCTTCATACCAGCAGTATGGGACAATGTGGATAGTTCACCTCTCCTTACTTGTTCCCAACCATTCAACTTTTCGTTCCCGTTTGGCGACACAACCGTTTTATGTGATGCTTTAGACAGCTCGGGAAATGTTGCAAGTTGTTCCTTCAACGTCACTGTTATTGGTAAGGCACTAAAGGGCATTGATTTATCAGTTTTGTAATGACGAAGTATTACAACTATTTGAATATTCAGATCTCAATGCTTTGCGGGAATATGTATCTTAAATGAATTGGTAAACATCCTATGTTCTGAAGGGCGTATGCATTACGATTGTCATGTACATGTATTTGGTCCCTAAAGGAGTAATAACGTTTCAGCATTGTGTTTACAATTCGTTTTCTATAAACAGACACAGAGCTTCCAATGTGCCCCTCGAACATCACACAAAATACAGACTCGGGTTCGGATGGAGCTAACGTCACGTTTGCGATGCGTTTCATGGATAATTTTGAGTCTGGTGTGTGTGTACACGTAGGTTTGATTGTGTGTGTATACTTTATCATGAGGGAAATGATTTCTTTAATTCAGTATTATCAAATTTCCTTCCAAGGTATGCACCAAATTGCATTATTTCAAGTAAAAATTTGCAAAAGCTCCCTACCGTGGGAGGGGGGACACCCCCTCCCACACCCTCCCCCCCCCCCCCCCTCGGGCGCTACGCTCCCTCGCAGCTGTGCCCCCCCCCCCCCCCCCAATCACTTGACCCTCGCTACGCCACTGTTGGAAAGGGACAACGAGCAATTCGTTAATCTCCGCTGTAAGGTTGTAATATAAAAAGCTTTCTTGAATTTGGTATTTAATGCAATAAACAGCCTGACGAAAGGATACATTCAACAAACGAGCGAGGTGTTTGGATTTTAAGGTCTCTTGGAGAAACTTTCTAGTGTGTACAAAGTTAGTGCAATGAGTTAGCAAATATCATTTTGTGTTTTCGTTAATTTCTCGGTCCTTTAAAATTCATTCACCATGAAATTTTCCCCCATCATTCAGTGGACATATCGGATCATAGAAATGTACATTATTTGTATTGACCATTGGTCAGTTTTTGCATATGTCAACAAAGTTACTAGATCCCTTTAACACGTTTCACATTATCTGAATTAAACTTTCCAGAAGTGAACGTATAAAGAACACTTGAAAGGTATGAGTTTGTCATATTTGAATAAAGAGATATAGGTTTGATTGATAATTGAATGGTTTTCCTTTTCTCGATACAGATAACCAAGCCCCTGTCCTGGACTGCTCTAATGTACTAGTCATGACAGATGTAGGTGCTTCAACAGCCTCAAACATTACCTTCATACCAGCAGTATTGGACAACGTAGACAATACTCCTAGCATTACTTGTTCCCACCCACTCAACTGTTCGTTCCCGTTCGGCGACACAACGGTTTCATGTAACGCTTCAGACAGATAACCATGCAGATAACCATGCAGATAACCAAGTACCTATCGTCAACTGCTCCGACGCACTCTTCATGACGGACGAAGGTGCTTCAACAGCTTCAAACGTCACCTTCATACCAGCAGTATGGGACAATGTGGATAGTTCACCTCTCCTTACTTGTTCACAACCATTTAACTTTTCGTTCCCGTTTGGCGACATAACCGTTTTTTGTGATGCTTTAGACAGCTCGGGAAATGGTGCAAGTTGTTCTTTCAATGTCACTGTTGTGGGTAAGTATAAACTTCAAGGGAACTCTTATATTCGTTTTACATTTTTGTAAATATCTTGATCCCACATTCAACATTTCATCCTTGTTGGAAAGGAACTTTAAGCAATTTGTTCTTCTCCGTTGTAAGGTTGTATTATGAAAACGTGTCATGGATTTGATATGTTACACAAAAAAGAGCTTAAAGAACGATATATTCAACAAATAACCGAGGTACATTGAAAATGAAACGTATTTGCTAAAATATGACAGTCGTACGGAACATAAGGATCGTGCATTGTCCTGAGCAGGACATAAACTGTATTCAAGTTTCTGAATCCAAATTACTGCTCCTCTCTTCACAGACACCAATAGCTACTCTGTATTTTGAACATATTAACTCCTTGCCTACGAGATATTCAATTTTCCATATAGTTGATACATGGTACACCGGGTTTCCGAAGTAAATGGATTAAAATATAGGGACACCAGTTTGTTGGATTAACTGAGTGTATTTCACTTTTCAATGCAGATAACCAAGCCCCTTCTCTGAACTGCTCCGACGCACTCTTCATGACGGACGAAGGTGCTTCAACAGCTTCAGACGTCACCTTCATACCAGCAGTATGGGACAATGTGGACAGTACCCCTCTCCTTACTTGTTCCCATCCACTCAACTTTTCGTTCCCGTTTGGCGACACAACCGTTTTATGTGATGCCTCAGACAGCTCGGGAAATGGTGCAAATTGTTCCTTCAATATCACTATTGTTGGTAAGGAACGTCAAGACAAGTCTTATCTTTGTTTTAAATTTTGAAAAATAACGATCAAACATTAGAGATTTCATGCATGTTGGAAAGGAACTACGAGCAATTCGTTCTTCTCCGCTGTAAGGTTGTAATGTAAAAAGCTTTCTTGAATTTGGTATTTAATGCAATAAACAGCCTGACGAAACGATACATTCAACAAACGAGCGAGGTGTTTGGATTTGAAGGTCTCTTTGAGAAACTTTCTACTGTGTACAAAGTTAGTGCAATGAGTTAGCAAATATCACTTTGTGTTTTCGCTCATTTCTCGGTCCTTTAAAATTCATTCACCATGGAATTTTCCCCCATTACTCAGTGGACATATCAGATCATAGAAATGTACATTATTTGTATTGACCTTTGGTCAGTTTTTGCATTATGTCAACAAAGTTACTAGATCCCTTTAACATGTTTCACATTATCTGAATTAAACTTTCCAGAAGTGAACGGATAAAGAACACTTGAAAGGTATGATTTTGTCATATTTGAATAAAGAGATATAGGTTTGATTGATAATTGAATGGTTTTCCTTTTCTCGATACAGATAACCAAGCCCCTGTCCTGGACTGCTCTAATGTACTAGTCATGACAGATGTAGGTGCTTCAACAGCCTCAAACATTACCTTCATACCAGCAGTATTGGACAACGTAGACAATACTCCTAGCCTTACTTGTTCCCACCCACTCAACTGTTCGTTCCCGTTCGGCGACACAACGGTTTCATGTAATGCTTCAGACAGCTCTGGAAATGTCGCAAGTTGTTCCTTCAACGTCACTGTTGTTGGTAAGGCACTAAAGGGCATTGATTTATCAGTTTGGTAATGACGAAGTATTACAACTATTTGAATATTCAGATCTCAATACTTTGCGGGAATATGTATCTTAAATGAATTGGTAAACATCCTATGTTCTGAAGGGCGTATGCATTACAATTGTCATGTACATGTATTTGGTCCCTAAAGGAGTAATAACGTTTCAGCATTGTGTTTACAATTCGTTTTCTATAAACAGACACAGAGCTTCCAATGTGCCCCTCGAACATCAAACAAAATACAGACACGGGTTCGGATGGAGCTAACGTCACGTTTGCGATGCGTTTCATGGATAATGTCGATGAACAACCAACGGCTTACTGTAGCTACTTATCCGGCGCAAAGTTTCCCTTCGGAGAGACCATTGTCACCTGCAATGTTTCAGATTCAAACAACAACGTCGACAATTGTAGCTTTCTGATTAACGTTACAGGTAAGAAATCAGCAAATTACTTACAATCGCCATTTTCTTATTTCAAGACTCAATATGTTTAAGCACTTTGACACGTAGTACATAGTCCTGACTGTAAAGGCCCAGTCCCATACTGACGATTTTCACGGCGACTCGCAACGATTTACTAGAACGAATCGACTCGATTTAGCCACGATTTAACAACGAATTGGGAAGAATTGTACGGCGACTCAAGACGAATATTCGTTCTTCGTCGTTGTTCGACGAGTCAGCTCGTCCTTCTTTTGTCTTTAACCATTGCGGTAGAAAATCGTGGCAGAAAAAAAGTTGTGGTCCCATAGTGGCGATTTTTGCGGCGACTGGCAACGAATTATCATTCGTGGACAAAATCGCTTGAGTCGTCGCGAGTCGTTGTAGTTCGTTGCGAGTCGTTGTAATTCGTTCTGCGAACCGTTGCGCATCGCAAAGAACGCCATGAATCGTGTTAGCACAACGAATGTTTTGGGACTGTTCAAAACTATCGCCATGTCGCGACGATTTCCTTTCATTCTTTTTATGGAACAATAGGGCAGTGCACCATATGAACAATCGGACTTGTTTGAGTCAGTTCCACGGGCGTAGATCTGTCATTGATACCTTTCAACAGGGGGATGATCTATGCATTTGCCCCCCCCCCCGTAATGAATAGGTATTACGTAAGTCTCTACGCCCATGGTCAGTTAAAAAACGGACAGCGGCGATCTTCACAACGAAGCGATACGACTCGCAACGAATTGCAACAATGTGGAACGACTTGACACGAATATGCAACGGTAAATACAATGATTTTTGGTGAAAATCGTCGTGGCATGACGATTGTTTTGAACAGTTGAAGACGGCGATTTTCACGATTTTCTTCACGATGCGCGACGGTTTTGGGGGAAGAACCGATACGATGTAACACGACGCAACACGACCTAAGCGATTTTCTCGACGAATGTCAAATCGTTGCGATTCGCCGTGAAAATCGTCAGTATGGGATTGGGCCTTAATGCATTATCATGGTAAATCTTTTCTCTATGCAGATAACCAAGTACCTATCTTCAACTGCTCCGACGCACTCTTCATGACGGACGAAGGTGCTTCAACAGCTTCAAACGTCACCTTCATACCAGCAGTATGGGACAATGTGGATAGTTCCCCTCTCCTTACTTGTTCCCAACCATTCAACTTTTCGTTCCCGTTTGGCGACACAACCGTTTTATGTGATGCTTTAGACAGCTCGGGAAATGGTGCAAGTTGTTCCTTCAATGTCACTGTTGTGGGTAAGTAACTTCAAGGCAACTCTTATATTCGTTTTACATTTTTGTAAATATCTTGATCCCACATTCAACATTTCATCCTTGTTGGAAAGGAACTTTAAGCAATTTGTTCTTCTCCGTTGTAAGGTTGTATCATGAAAACATGTCATGGATTTAATATGTTACACAAAAAAGAGCTTAAAGAACGATACATTCAACAAATAACCGAGGTACATTGAAAATGAAACTAATTTGCTAAAAGAACCATATATATGACAGTCGTACGGAACATAAGGATCGTACATTGTCCTGAGCAGGACATAAACTGTATCCAAGTTTCTGAATCCAAATTACTGCTCCTCTCTTCACAAACACAGATATCTACTCTGTATTTTGAACACATTAACACCTTGCCTACGAGATATTCAATTTTCCATATAGTTGATACATGGTACACCGGGTTTCCGTAGTGAATGGATTAAATTAATGGACACCGGTTTGTTGGATTAACTGAGTGTATTTCACTTTTCAATGCAGATAACCAAGCCCCTTCTCTGAACTGCTCCGACGCACTCTTCATGACGGACGAAGGTGCTTCAACAGCTTCAGACGTCACCTTCATACCAGCAGTATGGGACAATGTGGACAGTACCCCTCTCCTTACTTGTTCCCATCCACTCAACTTTTCGTTCCCGTTTGGCGACACAACCGTTTTATGTGATGCCTCAGACAGCTCGGGAAATGGTGCAAATTGTTTCTTCAATATTACTATTGTTGGTAAGGAAAGTCTTATCTTTGTTTTAAATTTTGAAAAATAACGATCAAACATTAGAGATGTCCTGCATGTTGGAAAGGAACTATGAGCAATTCGTTCTTCTCCGCTGTAAGGTTGTAATATAAAGAGCTTTCTTGAATTTGGTATTTAATGCAATAAACAGCCTGACGAAACGATACATTCAACAAACGAGCGAGGTGTTTGGATTTGAAGGTCTCTTTAAGAAACGTTCTACTGTGTACAAAGTTAGTGCAATGAGTTAGCAAATATCACTTTGTGTTTTCGCTCATTTATCGGTTCTTTAAAATTCATTGGAATTTTCCCCCATTACTCAGTGGACATATCAGATTATAGAAATGTACATTATTTGTATTGACCTTTCGTCAGTTTTTGCATATGTCAACAAAGTTACTAGATCCCTTTAACATGTTTAACATTATGTGAATTAAACTTTCCAGAAGTGAATGGATAAAGAACACTTGAAAGGTTAACGTTTGTCATATTTGAAAAAAATGATAGAGGTTTAATTGATAATTGAATGGTTTTCCTTTTCCAGATACAGATAACCAAGCCCCTGTCCTAGACTGCCCCAATGTTCTAGTCATGACGGATGTAGGTGCTTCAACAGCCTCAAACATTACCTTCATACCATCAGTATGGGACAACGTGGACAATACTCCTAGCCTTACTTGTTCCCACCCACTCAACTCTTCGTTCCCGTTCGGCGAATCAACAGTTTCATGTAATGCTTCAGACGGCACTGGAAATGTCGCAAGTTGTTCCTTCAATGTGAATGTTGTTGGTAAGGAATTAAAACACAATTATATATTTGTTTGACATTTAGAAAAATAAGTTGATTACAAATGTAAAACTTCATGCATGGTGGAGAGCCATTCGTTATTTTCCATGTTAAGGTTGTATCATGAACACGTGTCGTGTCATAAATTTGATATGTTACACACAAAAAACAGCCTACAGGGATCTAGTAACTTTCTTGACAAGTGCAACAAGTGATGAGTGATTAATAAAAATGTGTATTGGAGTGATCTGATAGTAAGTAATGTGTAAAACTTTCACCTTAATTGGATGCTTTTGGCTGAGATATGAGCAAAAATTCAAAGTGATATTCACTAACTCATTGTACTTCCTTCGTACACGGCATGAAGTTATCCTGTCGACTGAAACCTATCCCGTGCTGTTATTGATAATACGAATATGATAAGGTATGAGAGAACCACTAGAGTTCCAAGTAAGTTTTGAGGATTTAGACAATGTTACTAAGTCCCTTTAAGGGATACTTCATTTTTTTGGTAGAGAGGGCGCTGCACAACACAGTTTTTTTGTGAGGTAATGAAAAAATGAGTGTCGAATTTGAAAGAACATGCAATTTTAATGGCAGAATAAACTTTTATTTGGTCTAAATTGTTTCAGAAATGGCTGAAATATCAATAAATATAACCGATTGTAATACATTTGGGCCCCAAATTTATTCGATGATTTAAACAAAAAATTAAAATGCTTATACTTTTTGAACAATTGTCAAAAGCGGTTTTTAAATAGTTGTTGATGATCTCTCTATTTGATCATTATTTCAACAAAACATCACATGCATAATTTTGTATGAAACATGGTTGAAACCAATGCCTTTTTAGAGAGTGCCCTCTTGTGATTTAATGGCTTTTTTAGAATGATAACAGGCTTTTTACTTAGTCGTTTGTAATTTTGTATACCTTTTGAGCATGGTGGAGTTATAATTATTAGTTTGTAATGTTACTGTGCAGGTTTTGGTTACTTAAGTTCAGCCTTACCAAAATGTACTACCCCTTTAAAGAACGATGCATCCACCAAAAAACTGAGGTACATGGAATATGAAACCAATTTGCTAATAGGACCATGAATATGACAGTCGTACGAAACATAATGATCGTACATTGTCCCGAGCAGGATATAACCTGTATCATAGTTTCTGAATCCAAATGACTGTGCTCCTCTCTGCACAGACACAGAGATCTACTCTTTATTTTGAACGTATAAATACATTGCCTACGAGATATTACATTTTCTATAGAGTTGATACATGGTACACAGGGTAACGGTTTAAAACAGCTGCAGACAAGCCAGATATGTCTGACCTAGCGGTTGCTAATAAGGCAATCGTCGACAGCTTCAACCCACTAACAATCGCCTGATCAAAAGAGTGTTGTGTCATTTCTTTTAGGATTGCGGACATTATATATATATATGCAAGGATGTCGAGGGTAAAGCAAAATTAAAGCGAAACCACAGCTGTACATGAAGCTATAGTAATGAGAACCACAGAGGAGCAAAAAGTCTATTGCAGACTGCAGATAGAGTGAGGACGACCCGTGTTACCCGAATCAGGGTTCTCAAATGATCTGCATCAACAATGTCAGATCATAGTTACGTTTCTGGATGTGGGGAGGGCTACATTTTTTCACCAACTGTGATTTCATGGTGTAATGTTATTATTAATATTCTGGTCCCATCCAGATTGTAATGGTTGCAGAGTGAATGACGACCCCTGGCACACGGTTCTCACATGATCTGCATCAGCAATTTTGGATCATAGTTTCGCGCTTGGATGTGAGGAGGCCTGTGCTACTGCCTTTCACCGACTGAGATTTTAATTTCAAGGAATAGTGATAATATGAATATGCATTTCCCATGACTTTCCCTTCCAGATATCAATGAATGCAGAGTTGAGGATGACCCCTGTAGATGGAATCAGGATTCACACATGATCTGCATCAATAATGTTGGATCGTATGACTGTGAATGTGAGGAGGGCTATACTGTATCTGCAGATCAAACCTCTTGTGATCGTAAGTTACCATTTAAAATTGCTTAGAAATCCTGATCTATGATATGATTAATATAATTGTGCAATTTTTGTATGAGGTATGCAACAAGTCATCTTTTTAGTTGATAACTTAATTGATAATGAAATTCAGGGCCTGCAGATTATATACTAATTAAACGGTTGCAGTGACCAGTATCATTAGTTCGGTCTCGAACAATTACTAACCTTTTTACGTAATTTCTCCAACTAGCTCTTAAATGGTATATTATTTAATACAATACAATAATATTGCAACTTGTTAATCTTGGCTATTAAAATGGGGACAGTATCTTTCAAAATGTTCAGAAGATAAAGACATCCTTCTAATGAGAATTTTCTTATTTCAGTGACTCCCACTGCGATGTGTCAAATTGGATATTGCTTGAATGGAGGTAAATGCATTCAGGCTCCAACATTCTACAGCTGCTCATGCACAGAGGGATATACAGGATTAAGATGCGAATTACGTAAGCATTTAGATGTCTACTGGAACCTGTGGGCTATTTGTTAACTCTTTGTATCTTTGCAGATTTCATGTACTCGGGAGAATTGGTAGTATTTGCACGTACCTAATTTTTCTAGTCCTTACTCGACAATTGCAATAGCCTTTTTTCTTGGTCTTCCTGAAAAGAACAATTAACTTCGAAAATTCAGCCGCGAGACTTGTCTCTAAAACCAAAAATCAAGAACACTCTACACAAATGCCAATACTTAATTGGCTTCAAATTAAATTTAGGACCCGTTTCAAAATTCTCATACTTATCATCAATGCTATCGATTTTGTCCGCACGGAGCTATCTTTCTATACCCCATCAAGATCCCTCAGATCATCGTACCAGCAATGTATTAATGTACCTCTACAAAAAACAAGAAACTACGGATAAAGGTCATTCTCTTATATCGGGTGCGGTTCGTTATTCCAAACACACAAATGTTGTATGCCTGAAGGTTCGTTAATCCAATAATTTGTTGCAATAATCCGAAGGTTTGTTATTCCGAAGGTCCGATATTCCGAAGGTTCGTTATTCCGAAGGTTGGTTTATCCGATCATGAAATAGGGTTCGATATTGCGAAGGTTCGTTTATCCGAAAATGAAATCTGGTTCGATATTACGAAGTTCGTTAGTCCGAAAATGCAATAGGATTTGTTAATCCGAAAATGATATGGGTTCGTTTTGAACCTTTCGGATTAACGAACCTCATTTCATTTTTGGAATAAACGAACCTCATTTCATTTTCAGATTAACGAACCTCTTTTCATTTTTGGATTAACGAACCCCGTTTCCTTTTCTGATTAACGAATCTTCGAAATATCGAGCCCGATTTCATTTTCGGAGAAACGAACCTTTGGAATTCGAACCTTCGGAATAACGAACCTTTGGAATAATGAACCTTCGGAACAACGAACCTTAGGAATAAATGAACCTTTGGAATAACCGAACCTTCAGAATAACGAGCTGTAACCCTTATATCGGCCCCACTCTCTGGAATGGACTACCATATGAAATTCGTTCTCAGTCCAACCCTAACATATTTAAATAACAGCTCAAGACTCATTTATTTATAGAAGCATATGCGTAGTTGTGAATTACATAACCTTGCTAAATGGTCCTCTCTGTTGTTATGCTATACATGACTTTAATTCCTTTAATTTTAATTAATGACCACATAAGATGCAAATTAAATTGTTTACTAGTTGAGTTATGATTTTGTATGTACAAGTATACAGTTATAAATCCAAATGTAAATCGTTGATGTTCAATATGTGTTATGTTAAGCGCGTTGGGAAAACCTTTGGTTTTTAAATGCGCTTAAGAAGAGACATTCATTATTATTATTATTATTATTATTGTTACTGTTATAATGATGATTATTCTGAGTATGTTTACAAGTGAAAAATAGTAGACATGGGAATTAAGATAAGTACAAATCATGGTCTTTAATATTGTGTGTATTCCATCTTATATTTAACATGTGTAACACAAAATGAAACAGGTTATGATGGCCTTTTCACCTTTTATAAAAGTCTTGTAAATTTGTTATTGATCAAATATGAAAAGTGTTTGAATTAATTTGTTTATGGTTTCTTTATGACTACATGACTCTATAATATAAGATTAAATAACATTTAGTTGAACCGAATTTTTAATACACACGTTAAACAAGTGTGTACATTTAACCCCTTTCAGTGCATACAATCTGTAATAAGATTGCAGTAATCATCCTTTACAAAAATGCAAGAAAGGTAAATATATATATGTGATTATAATGTTATAGCTAAAATACATTGTGTGTCTTCTTCCAGTGTGGAACATAACTCTTGCAAATGATAGCATCGTAAGAAAATTAAGTCATAGATGTTCATGAAACTTCTCATTTTCGAGCAATATCGGTTCCGAGGAGTGAAACATATCACTTCTTCGGTGGGCCATTACTACAATAAGTTGAAATCTTCTCTCTCTAGCTCTTACTTGTGGAGGAGTGACATGTTCAGATACTGAGTACTGCTTCAATGAACAGTGTGTCTGCAGACCAGGGAACGGTGTCGTGTCTGGTACATGCCAAGGTAAGTCAATGATCAATCTATTTGTTGTAAGAATGTATTAATTCAAAGTGGCCCTACAATAAGCTATAAATACATTGAAAAATCATATTGGTCGATATTCCAGTTCTGTAAAACATTTTTGTAAAACATAACTACAATATTATAACAAAAATAAAATGTTTTCACAAGTAAAAGGCCTTCCATGACTTACTATTTTAAAGCCTTGCCTCGTAAGATGTTTTAATGTATGATCAAGCTTCGATAAATGACGTCATTGCAGGCAGAAGCTGGCGTTTAAAAGAGATACAATATAGTGAATTTACAATTAAATGTAAGTCTCATAATCAGATTTGCTGATTTAGAACACATGATCTGACTTACAATTAATTGTAACTTACAATTGATTTTAACTCTTTCTGCCACAGGGCCCAGAAAAAATAGTAACATACACTTGCCTTGTGTGTAATGCAGTCATTGTTCGGACATATTTAGGGGATGTATTCTCATTGGGGATTTGGGGGTTAAATTTTGTTAAATTAAATTTGTTTAAAATCATTTTGGATCCTCTTTAACAAGTTCCCATCTACAAGTCCATCTTGAAATCAATTATGTTGCCTATGTTGTGGGGACCAGAGCTTGTTAGGAGGAATCTTTACACTTTAAAATATTATTTAAACAAACAAATATTATTGTATGAGTTTCCGTGGTAATGGAACCCAAGACTGTCGGTGCTCTACCGGTGCTCAACCAACTGAGCAAGACAGCAGCTCGTTTGATGGTTATCTATCCAAGAAATTTACGGTGCTTATGCTAGTCAGAAGCTACGTACATGTAGGCCTATATTCCTAAAACCTGAAGTGAAAGTGTTTTACTTTACGTACAGATTATGTGCAAAATGGCAATCTCTCACTAGATGAAACAATACAACTGCTAATTAATAGGCATTGTTCCAAACAAATTGAAATAGGTTTGTGTATATGGACTTTTGTCCAATACAAGTTATATTTGTTTTGTAGCATACGACCTGGTGAATAAAATGGTACATATCAAAGTTAAGTCAGATATAGACAATTTTACCTATGACCTTTCAAAAGTCAATGAAAGTCAAATGACAGCCCAGTCCTACACAATCAAAAAAGTGTGAGTGAACAAAATAAGGCTAAATTTTGCGCCAAATCTGGGATAAAATATGGCAAAAAATAATTCAAACTAACATCTGAATCTAATATCGACTTCGATGTCACTCTGTGTGATATCCAATGTTCTGACAAACTCCTCATCGTATAGCAAGGCCCGAGCTTCTTCAGCGGAGTAAGTGGTTTCCGAGACGGGGACGCAGCCATCTTAGTTAAGATTGACTGCTCGCGGAGCTTTGGAAGTTGCTACACACCGATTGGATGCGTGTCAACCGAATTTTCTCTATTATTTTCAGTAGGACCATACACTATTCTATGCAGATCTCTACAGTAGACAACCTATACAATATACACACACAATATTAGCACGGTAAACCATATACCAGAGATACTATAGCACATACAAAACGCACGGGCGGTTACGGGCGGTTCAGTGTGTAACAGGAAGGGCGGGCGGTTCAAAGGCTATTAACTTTTTGAATTTTATATATGTCTGGTCATTTTTTTTCTCATTGATATTTAGGATACTCTTTCTGTTTGTCTTTTTGCTCCTTTTAAATAATGCAATAGACCCATGCCAACCAGCTTGCACAGATTTGCAGACAGAAATGTGTTCTTTGCCAGGAGATGCATGCCAATGTCGTCCATCCTATGCGAGAGGCTGGCGGGATAACAAATGCAGAAAAGGTAAATACAGTGAAACATGTTTATAGTGACCACCTGATGGTACAAGAAAAGTGGACACTGTATTATACAGGTGATCTCTGTAGTTAGTTTCTATTGACAGTGTTTTTATCTGTAGGGCATTACTTTTGAGGGTTACTGCTGGCAAGTTGGTCACTGTAGACAGTTGACCCCTATATATATATAGGTTATCTAACATTGTTTTTCCCTGCGATGGATCACGTTTGGTGGCCCCTACAAGCAGGTTGGCCAAACAGGTGGCCACTATGACAGGTTTGAATAGGTAACTGCATATTGGTTACAACTACTGTGGAGGAAGAACAACAGCTAACTATCATGACTATGTAATAATAGTGCTCCAGCTAATGTGTAATAATGCCAGATAGGGGAATATATAACTATGTGCATATAATATTACGTTAATGTGGAATAATAGGAAGGTCAATATGATATGCTACAGCTAATGTAGAGAAATGGAAAAGAGAAATTGATTCAGACAGTAATAACCTCTCAAACCTAACCTTAGAATAACCGGGGATGCATGTATTGTATTGTATTGTTGCGCACTCCTTTCTGCAATTTCCATGAAAACCCGAAGTCAATACAGATGTTTTATTAAAACTGGCCAATATAACTAGGCTTTTAGATATTTCGATTCAAATTTCCTAAGACCTGCGAACTTATCTTTCATAGTACCAGTTTAAAATTTGCAAACATGTGGTGTGTGTGTAATATTTGGCTTTATAATTAGAAAGTGAATGTTAGGTTTATCTTGTTACAGCCGCATATTTGCATACTTTGTCTTTTAATAATTTTGTCATTATTTTATTTTTATAGTATACTATTCGAATCCGTCATTCGAAATTGGTATTTGGAGTAATAGTAAATGTTACGCGACCCAGGGTTAAATTGTAGATCTTGAAGCCGGTATCACACTTTAACCATCTTCGAGGAAATTTACAACGGTTACAGATACACACATACATTTATTTGATACGGACTCACCTGTAAGTCTTCAATATGATTCACAAATGTGTATCATAAAACGGTCGTTTCCAAAAATGTGTATTAAAAAACAATAGTAGCAATATGAGATGTTTTAACATTTTGTGAAAATCCTTTTTCCCTCAATTTCTCTCCCTTTCTTGCCCTCCCTCTGTGTGCTCAACTATACACAGTGACTAAGCATATCTTCGCAGATTTTGCTCTTTTGGAAATTAATGATATCCTTGTGGCCTTCGATGATGCAGCATTGGCAGATCCTACAAGCACTCGTTTCAAGGAGATAGCACAGAAGATTGAAGAAACTGTAAGTACATGATTGTATAGTTTGATTTGTATTTTGCGACATTGTGTCATTTATTCCACTACAGTCTGTAGCCAGGGATGCCATGACTACCCCTCCACATTCATAAATGTCCTCTTTTTCATCAGTCTCGGCCATGATTGGCCCTGTCCACGATCATCCCCCTCCCCCGGTGTAAGAACTAAGTCACTGGTCTATTTCTTGGCCACAATCAGTCTTGGCTCTGATCTACCCCCGTCCTGCCACCACCTCAGAAAACTGTATTAATTTATGTAAGGTAAAAACAACCAACAAAAAAACAGGAACACATATTTTAAAAATGGCGTACAAATATATTTTTCCCTATTTTGTTTTCATTACAAAAATATATTTAAAATAGACAACATTTCGAACAAAATTTTTTGTTTAAATATATAACATTTTGAACAAGAAAAGGTAACACAAAAGACATTTCGAGACAAAACATAGTGAACAAATGGGGGGGGGGGAATAGTGGAAAAAATAAGACAAGATTTTGGAAAAAATAGTGGAGAAAATATTTGCAGAAATGTATTTAATTTGCCAAAAATATAATTCAGTTATGAATTAATATAACAGCTATAGTGCATTCAAGAGGTTAAATGTATATAGCTTCATTTATACATGCACTATAAAACATGCAATTTAGATATAAAGTAAATTTTGGTCATGAAAATTAGTAACATGAAATTAAGTAGGTGGGATGCCCCCGCGCTTTTGGGTTAGGTAGTAGCCTTATACGTTGTCTGAGGCGGTCGTCACTGTCCAGCTGGATCGTTTATCTAGTCAGTGTGCTGTTCCAGCTTGTAAGGCTGCCAAGGAGGTCACTGTGAATGTTCTGTTGCCAGCTAATTTTCGTTGACTCTTTTGCCTTCTACCTGCGGGGAAAACCACCCTAAGATTTGCTTTTAACCCAGTTAGGGGGGAAGATAGTTTGCCAAGCAAAAATGTAATTCTGTTGGGAGCGGTCATGTACAAAGTATTATTGATACAAATAAAACACGGTCTAGAGTGCGTTATGTAAATGCATCGCACGCGAGGCTATGTTAGCTGCGCATACGCACAGCTAACAGAGCCGAGAGTGCGATGCATTTACATGACGCACGATAATAAGACCGTAGTATTATTTGTTTTATAAAACGTGCTCAACTACGGATTGTTTTATTTTGCAGGATTATTGAAAACGGACTTGCCACAATTCGTAACTCAGTCTACCTACTCTCTAGAGTGTGCATTTATTAGGAATTTACAAAATTAATCATCACTACTGCTCTCGCTTCACTGAATTTGACTCTGCAGCTCAGCAGATCAAGTGCAGTCGATGTGAAATTGCCGACAAATTTGCATGGTCGTGCATGTTTGTTGAAATTTAATGAACAGTCACGTGACAGGATTTAACCAATCACGTTACTGAATTTACCAGAGCCGTTTTATAATAGAAGTGCCCTCTATGCCATCGGACGATGACATAAAATGAGATTTAAATATTTGTCAATGTGCTTTCAGGTTTGCAAAATAGAGGAGGCACGAGGTGTCGTCGGGATCATCAGATGCCAAGTCTCGAGTTTTTACTCTGGCAGTCTTGGAGTAGAAATGCAGATAAACACTGATGAAACATTCACAGGCGATGCATCCACCATACAGAGCACCCTGCAGGGACACAGTGTGGAAACCAATGGACATCTCCTAGCTGACACCACTGATCTCCTCTTGTCCCCTGCACCAATCAACGTCACTGGTAATAATACAACAAATACTACTTCTTCTAATGATAATGATAAGAATACTGATGATGATGATGATGATAGTGATGATGATGATGATGATGATGATAATGATGGTGGTGGTGGTGATGATGTTGATGGTGGTAGTGGTGGTGATGGTGGAGGTGATGATAATGATGGTGATGGTGATAAAGATGGTGGTGGTGGTGGTGGTGATGATGATGGTGGTGATGATGATGATGATGATGGTGGTGGTGGTGATGATGATGATGATTTTCCACACAAGCCCTTTTTAATACTATTTCAAAAATACTGATCAATTAATTTGGCCAATAAAGATACTTTTAGTAATTTCCAAATACTGTTATTTGGATTAAAACTATCTTGCATAATAACTCCCTAGGGAGTAGTAATCTCTTTGAGTGCAGGAATGATTGCAGTGAGTATCCCTTGACCTGAGTAATAATAATAGTGTAAAGCGCTATGATTCTGGCGGGAATGGCACTATGTAAATAACCATTATTATTATTTGTATTTACTATTTAATTTTTTTTTTTTCAGACCGTTCAAATACTGTTTATGAATCTATTAGCCTATCTTTGTAAAAAGCTTGATTTCTATTCTGATTTGCTTTCCCAATTCCAGACATTTCAAATACTGTTACGGAATGCTTGAGTCCAACAACGAATGATTGCTCTGAAAATGGCTTCTGCATCGAAGAGTCTGGGGTGGGCTATACCTGCCATTGTTTCAACGGTTTCAGGGATCTTTACCCAGAAGCCCTTCCAGGCAGATACTGCGTTGAAGGTATGGTGTCACTTTGCTTAACCCCCAGACAAAGTAACTAGATCCTTTAATGCCTAGTGACTATTTTACTGGGATAAGCTGAGTGTAGATAGTGATGAGCTCAAAATATAAATTTCCATATAGAGTCAGACATCCGCGATAGAGCATAGGGGATTACTTTTTTGCAAATCTCCCATGCAAAACACTTCTAACAGCAATTTTGGCAATTTGATATTGAAATCTTCATGTACCATACTAGGTAGTAAATAAGTGAATGTACACATGTACAGTACATTTAGATGAATTGGTGCACATGATATTTATACAGGTTCCAACTGTACCCGATGACCAAGGGTCATAACAATTATATCTGTGAATATAAACTCTGTATTTATCACTAAATACATGTAATGTATTACATGTATTAATGTTTATATTATTATTATTACAATTTACAATATTTATATTTACATGCATGTCTTCAGACCTTCTTTCCTATTATGAAATAATTACTGAATGTCAAACATCTAAACTTTGTCCTTCTCATTTTTAACAGAAGATGAAATGCAGACTACCGTGGACACATCTGCTCCGGTAACACCAGGTAAGGACAATTCCAGTGTAATATTTTTTCTGGGAAATTAGTATCTTTTCTAGCCTCGATTCAATAAACATAAGCTAAAGTGAAGACTACCCCATCTGCTTCAGTAACCCCTGCTAGTAGAATATTCCAGGCTTTTCTGGGAATTACGTTATAGTATAACAGGGCTCCACACTTAGATGTTTTGTCAGTGGCCCGGTCGGGCCCCCTTTCTGTACAATATTTATATTTACATGCATGTCTTCAGACCTTCTTTCCTATTATGAACTAATTACTGAATGTCAAACATCTAAACTTTGTCCTTCTCATTTTTAACAGAAGATGAAATGCAGACTACCGTGGACACATCTGCTCCGGTAACACCAGGTAAGGACAATTCCAGTGTAATATTTTTTCTGGGAAATTAGTATCTTTTCTAGCCTCGATTCAATAAACATAAGCTAAAGTGAAGACTACCCCATCTGCTTCAGTAACCCCTGCTAGTAGAATATTCCAGGCTTTTCTGGGAATTACGTTATAGTATAACAGGGCTCCACACTTAGATGTTTTGTCAGTGGCCCGGTCGGGCCCCCTTTCTGGTGGTCCGAAAGAAAAATTTACAGGCCTGAAAATTTAATTTCATGAATAAACTTTTTACTAGGGTTAAATACCATTAAAAATATCTCTCTTACCTGATCAAACCCATGATTATAAATGAAGCATGACATGGAAGAAAACAAGATTTTCTAATTTTGTCAATGTCGGGTTTAAAATCTGCTTGCCCGATCGCGCCACCAAAATATGACTTTTATACATTTTTGCTGGCCCGAAGTGCAATTTCACTGGCCCCGTGCCAGCGGGCCAGTGCGAGTGTGGAGCCCTGAGTATAATTTGTATGCTCAGATGTTCATCAGCATGTTTGTTTTCAGTGGTGAGACAGTGGGTTTGTGGTAGCATCTTGTAAGATGATGAGGGATAGACCTGAAAAGGAATGTATAGTAATCCTGTAAAGGATGTTGTTTATTCTTGAGCTTGTAGTCCCACAGGACTACAGCACGGTATAAGTTCATGTTAGGGAAGGATAGGGTACGTGGTAGGAGGGGGCTCAACATTTTGAATAGGTTGACTGTATGTCCATCCTTTGGATTTTTGTTTGGTCATGCTACTTATGTTTTCACAAGTTGTCCATTAATCCGTCCATACATGATTACATACCGATTATATACTGTAACAAATGTCGGGTGGTGACAAATGCTATATGGGATGAAGATGATTATGATAATGATGATGTATTGTTTGTCTTTAAATGAATATGTTCATTTCACTCAGCATTCATACAAGTTCAATTCACAATCAACCATGGTAGCGCCATTCTTACAATAATCCAACGAGGCAAGGAGATAATGAATAATAGTTGATGATTCAAGTTCTTAGAATATATGGCTTGAGTTTATTAACAAGAATTCAACACATGAATATGTCGACATGTATAAGTGATAATTCCAAATAAATCTAAGTGAAGAACTAAACTGTAAACTATCAACTGTAAACTGCGGAGAATGCAGAACTTTCTTGAAAACTAAAACGTATCTCCGAATGGAAGACTGGATCTCAATCATGAACTCTTAACTCCTAACCCTTTGACACCGTGTACTCCCCGATGTCTGGCCGCGCAGCGCTATTTATAGGCCGTGTTCTTTATTCTATCTCGAGAGTGTGACTTTGAGCGAAGTTGGAGAAAACTCTGTCCTCTGCGCATGTGCAGTCGGAAAGGCCGACCGCGACTCTGCTACAAAGTCAAGTTATCGCTCCGTCCTTGAAGCCAAACACAAGGAAGAGCTCGCAGGACAAATATTCGCTAGCAGTTTGCACTATACGAGAGACGAGCTCGCTTCCGCGAGAGTTCATCCTTGGAAGTTGCGTAACACCGGAAAGCAAGTATCTCGGGGAAGAGCAGTTCGCTATGCGAGAGTTTGTCCTTGTACATCTTCAAAGTCGCTATGCGACAGTTTTTCCTTGTACGTATCCTGAAAATACTCTGGCATGGGTCTATGGAGAATACATGTTATAGCAATTACTGAGGCCTGAACAGGTGAATGCTGAAACATCTCTTATGCATGAGGCGTCAGGGGTAAATCAAGCGAGCCATAAATATGGATGACTTGCATCCAGTTCTTTTATCATAGATAAGCAGTCTTTAGCAGTAATGTAATCCTTTTTTTTAATTTTCCCGCAGGAACTAGCAACATTGATGTGCCTTTGTTGGCTGGCCTGTTGTCAGCTGCGGGGGTGCTGCTCTTGATCTTGCTCTTTACGTTCTGCTGCTGTTTCTACTATCGCTTGAGACGTCAGGAGTACATCAAGCGCAGCATGATGATGGATGATGCGTATTCTGGGCGCTACACGCACAACGTCAACAACGGTTACCATGGTGATCAGGTTCGTATTCTACATTTATTTATACAGTATATACGTGTAAAGTCTATAAAATAACCGTTGTTGCAGCTTATCAATAATAAATGTTTGAATTATCACGATTGCACAATCTTGGCTTTGTGAGAGTAAAACAAATAAAATGAACAATTCGCACAGTTCAATGAATATCTAAGTTTGTTTGCCAGAATAGAATAATAATAAAATAATAAAATCCCATTCTTATTCAGGGCCAAAGACTCTGACTAGCAACCCCCCCCCCCCCCCCCCCCCCCCGCCAAGGAATGCCCCCTGGGCAATTCCACTTAATGTTATGCTCTACTGGCTAAAAGGTGATATACATGTATTCTAGAAAGCCAGGCTAGCAACATGAAGGGGATAAGGCACCATTGTCAGCAAGATTATGTAAAATTGTGGCAATATCTTTAATTTTAATTACTATACATATGATATATCTCGTCTTGCCTCCAATCCCTGTTCCATCCAGAAGGGCTTCACCAACAACCTTCTTATGGATCCCATTATTAACCTGTTACCTACTAGATTTTGCAATTCCCATAGTCATAGAGTAATAAAGGGATCTAGTAACATTGTCGAAATCCACAAAATGTAGTACTTAAGAACTCTAGCTGTTCCCACATGCATCAGAACCAATAGAAGCATGGAACAGGTTTTGGTTTTCCAAATTTCTCTTTCGTTAAAGAGATAATTATGTAACATTGAAGTGTTCAGATTTGAAATATTCTCTATATAGGGAGAATTTAAACGGTGGAAAATGTCAATGCAGGGCGTTAGCAAATACCATGTTGCATTTTTGCTCATTACTCGGCCATGAAATTTGCACTTATTACTCGACCATGAAATTTGCACATATCACTCGGTGGACATATCAGATCACAGTTGATCAACCCTTTGTCAGTCTTTGAACATGTCAACAAAGTTACTAGATCTCCATCATTAACCTGATGCCCAGCTTATTTCATTAGAGTCTTAAATACAAACTTTGTGCACATCACGACTTTGGTAGTAGTGTCACAAATCTTTTTAAGGCCACGTGTCGCACACACCAAAATGCAACAATAGTGCAGTTTCTTGACCATTTGTGTGTAAAATGCATGTTTATTTGAAAAACCTTGTTATGCCTCCGCCAACGAAGTGGCTGGAGGCATTATGTTTTCGGGTTGTCCGTCCGTCCGTCCCGTTTTCATTCTCGCGATATCTCAAGAACCGGTTGACGGATCAATTTCAAACTCGGTATGAGTGTACATATTGGGGTAGCAATGATCTGATTAGATTTTGGAGTTCATGAGGTCAAAGGTAAAGGTCACAGGAATCAATATAATTATGTGCAAAAATGCCTCGTTCTCGCAATATCTCAAGAACCGGGTGATGGATCAATTTCAAACTTGGTATGAGTGTACATATTGGGGTAGCAATGATCTGATTAGATTTTGGAGTTCATGAGGTCAAAGGTCAAGGTCACAGGAATCAATATATGTGCAAAAATGCCTCGTTCTCGCAATATCTCAAGAACCGGGTGACGGATCAATTTCAAACTTGGTATGAGTGTACATATCGGGGTGGCAATGATCTGAGTAGATTTGGGGGTCATGAGGTCAAAGGTCAAGGTCAGAGGACTTAATATAAATGCGAAAATGACTTGTAATGGCTAAATTTGAAGAACTGAATGTCAGATTTCAATCAGAGTTGGTACCTGAATGTATCATAATGAGTCAACATAGCCATAAAATGTTGGGGTAATGAGGTTGAGGTCAAGGTCACAGGACTCATCATACATGCAAAAAAGCTTGTAATGGCAATATCTCAAGAACTAAATATCAGATTTCAATCAGACTTGGTACCTGAATGTTTCTTAGGGAGCCAATGTAGCCATCAAAGTTTGGGGTCCTATGGTCAAGGTCACAGGACTCAAAATATATTACTAAAATTAATTAAGTGCATGTTAATTTGGGCTTGATATTAAAATCGCGTGATAGCGCAGGCATAATTTTCGACTGCGCGCAGTCGAAGATCCATCTAGTTGATAATGATTTAGAATACCACACAATAAAATAAAAACAATACAAGTAAAAGAAGCATAGAAATTCATATTAAAGAAAATTATATTTCTTATGTAATTTATTTTTCTACCAGCGGTTCTGACAAGCCTTTTTTACTCATTAACTTATTGCTTACCGTTACAGGAACGGTGTGGGCTATGTACAACGTCAAAGGTAAGAGGTTAATTGTACAACATAATAGCCGAGATCTCAGAGGGGCGGGGCTCTTTGAGCCCCCCTCCCCAGTCTTTTGAAGGTATGATTGAATCCAGTCTTTTGGGGTTATTAACATTGTCCACCATGTTCCTGTAAGCAATAGGTTAAGTGCCTAGCAATACATGATTGCATCTTTTTTTTTCTTCCTTTTTCATATGTACCAGGTGAGCTATGGTCTGACAGCCACAAATCCAAACGTCATGTACCGCGCAGACAATGGGTCCAATCCACTGAACGGCCGTCATCACCAACCAACAAATGGAATGAAAAACCCTGAAATGTCCATTGTACGCAATGAACGCTCGAACGGCTCTGATTATTTCTAGGCTTATATGAACACAAAGGACAATGAAACCCTGGTAACTTTTTTTTGTATAACTATAATAGGTTGATTCGGATGAATAATATGTAAAGGATTCAGTAAAATAAGTCAAGAAGTAAGAAAGTTATGACAGTTTGTTTTCAAAATGGTGGATGAAAACATGGAAATATAGAATTCCACAAAATAAAAATTTGTGCTTCACTTGGCGCCCTCTCTCATTTGACTGTGGGGTCTCCTTGGACAGGTATGTCCAAACAAACGTCACAGTCAACTGAGTTAAGATAGAGTCCTTCCCGTGCCAATTTTGGCACATACATTAAGGTGGTGCCTATCTCCGTTTCATTAGCTCTAGGCCACACGACTACTTAATGTAACGAAAGCTACAGAAGGGAGCCAGTGAGCCCTCTGTTAACTTGTGTGTTTAAATTTCCCTTCTCCATTCTATAAACGCTGAGCGCCTGACTAGAAGGCAGAAGGTACCATTTTTAAAGTCGGATTCGAACTCGGGACCTCCCGTGCATGAGGCGGACACTCTAACCGCTAAGCCACCATGTTCGGTTCAGTCAACTGAGCGGGGGCCAAATTTTAAAGAAAATCGTAACTTCAGTCATTTCGTCCATTTTGGACAAACGGTCATAATTTTTTTCAATTTTTAAACCAATTATTTCTCTCACCCTGCTCTTTATTTTGAAAAAGAGACTTTATAATTAGGGTTTCCTTGTCCTATTGGAAACCATGTAAACTGGGCTGATATTCATTTCTATACTTACATTAAGTAAGAAATTCAAGCAGTTTTATTCAACTTTTGGCTTAAGTTAATTACTTGGCCGTAAATGGGAAACAATTGATTAAATAACTGAACATTTTACCAATACTTCAATTTGTTTTACTTCAATTGTGTTTACTGTAGTAAAAGTCAAAAATATGTTTTCAATATATGATCTTTTTTATTTTTGCAAACATTTTTTTCATTAAAATTAATAGCTCACTTTAATAGAGATACCAGGATATAGTTCCTTTTTCAATTTGTTATCTCAATCCACTTCAGCAGAAAGTGAAATGAGAGCCTTAGCGTGTGGTACATACCACAATTTAATTGTCTTCAAATAAAATATTTGGAGAATTAATTTAGCACAAAAGGTCCACATTGTGAAAATTTGTTTCTTAATTCAGTTGAACATGATTCTCAAAAACAAATCTTTAGTTCAAACTTAAATGAATATCTATATAAAATCAAAATAATTATGTAATGCTTACAGAGTCAGAGATCTGTTTGTTAGCATTATGTTACGAGTTGGATTTTAAGCATTGTGGATGTGTGTATTTATGTATTGATTATTCTAATATTGATACATTGTAACAATATTATATTTCCATTTCCATTTATACACTACCTTATATTATACAAAAGTACATATACCACTAGCATTCAAAATAATGAAAAAAAATGATGTATTTTGGTGAAGGGTGGTGATATTCATGTGTTTATTTGTAATATTAGAACCACACAAATGATCTCAGAGCTGACGAGGTCTATGTATATTTTTGATCAAATTTGTTGTTGTTGATCAAATAAAGTTTATTCTGTCATTAAAATTGTATGCTCTTTTATATTTGACAGTCAGTTTTTCGTTACCTCAACAAAATATGTCTTGAAGCGCCCTCTATACCAAAACTCAACTATCCCTTTAACATCTTGTCTTTTGTGATACAAGTATATGAACCGCAAATGAAGGGTTATTATGCAAAATCTGATATAGAAATTTTACCAATTCGAGATACTTGTGCTTTTACCTTCTGAAAACAATGAACATAATAAGAATAATTGTTAAGGTTTTAATCATATTTTCAAAACTATGTCTTGATACAAAATTAGTAAGGTACATGTATTTATTTCAAAGATTTATCTCATAGTTTTATCAGTTTTTGCATATAAACTCTTCAAATTAGGGTTGACTTTATTGATTTATATCTGATTTTCACTATTATGGTGTATTTGGTAAAATAAAAAGTAATTCTTAACTTACAGGTGTATTGATGTATTAATTGTCATTATGTTATTCACTACCTCATGTATGATATTGGATGTCATTATGTTGTTCACTACTACATATATGATATTGGATGGTATTGTTTTTATAATAAGTCTCTCATTTTTACACTGTTCTTTGTGTTTTTCTATTTTGTTATAGTTCAGATTGTTCAAATTTCTGTATTTTTCATCACATTCATCTTGTTTAAGGTTTGTTTCTTTCATGTAAAATATGCTCTATGGGCCTCTGCTATAATTATGCTGCCGAGTCTGAAATAAAGTTGAATTTAAATTAATTCAATTTTAAATATAAGCATTCTATTTCAGTTAGAATGGTCGATGATGTTTTTGAAGGTTCAATATTTAATTATTTGTGATATTTGAACCACAGCAGGGTCGGCTGTATATGTTTATATATCTTGCATTATCTGGATTATTGTGTATTACTCGGGCAAAATAAAAATGGGAATTCTGGAAATCATTCTTGTCTCTCTGCAGTATTTTCTTTCCAGTGTTCTGCTACAAATGTATACTGTGTAGTAGTAGTAGTAGTAGTAGTAGTATTAAGAGTAGTTAGTGGTAGTAGGAGTAGTTAGTAGTAGCAGTAGCAGTTAACATCATCATCCTTCATATATACGGTTATATATTAGACAATTATTTTTGTGTGATGGTTCCCGGGCCTTTAAGATTTCTACATGTATCCTTATTATCATTATAGGCAAATTGTTATTAGATAGTTGAATACTCGCAGTAGCCTTTGATCAATATCAATCACCGTAAGTATGATCACGATCACTACCATTTCCTTCATATTATGCAGTAGGGTTATATACAGAGTGTTTCCAAAAAAGCGGAACCCAACTTCCATCAGCAGTATCTCGTCTAATAAACATAATTATGTTTATGGCAATATGTCATTAGAAAGTTGAATTCATAATCTTTCGTTTGATCCCGAAAATGGTTTGATAGCGTCATGCATGAATGAATATAAATGACCTTAACAGGTTTATGTAAAAAGTATTTTCCGCACAAGAGTAGAAATTTGAATGCAATGCAAAGCATGAAGCAAAGACAAAGTCGAGGGTTATTTCATGATGTTTCTTTATACATAATTTGACATTTATTCAACTAACAAAAGAGTTAAGGGTCCATAATTACCCCAACAACCTTCCACATGACCCCCTTGTCTGTCCACACACGTTTGTGGTCGTGTCACCATGGCTCTCATACTTAGCCCGTCGCCCACATTCCCCTGCTGGCGCAATGCATCGAACTCCCTGATGATGCGATTGCGGATGTCTTATGTATCTTACGGCGAAGTGATGTAGATTTCCGTCTTCATATGACCCCAGTGGTTTCCGAACGGACCTTCTCCACCCAGAACAACCCTTTTTTAGATTCAGACTATTCCCTTCCATTTCATACTTTCTCATATTCCTCATTGTGAATTTTGAGGGTGCATCACAATCAGAGAATTAGCCTTAAAGTGACACAGGTAAAGTGTCTAACTCCACGAAAAATACTTGGAGCTTCCTCGTTTCTCTTCTGCCGTGTTGTTTAGCTTATGATAAGAGAAGAATAAAATAGGGTTCGGTTTTTTCAAATGTCCCTTTAGTATGAAGATAATTATTTCAAAAGCGTTAGCTAACGGTTTTGATAAAAAGTACAATTGTTGTCGCTGAACACGTCCTGCCAGCGCGCATGGGAAATTTTCCCGACCCACTGAACTCTGAGCCTAGCGTGCGCAAATTCCATTAATTCCGTACCATCTGTAGCTGTATACACGGGTGCGGATATCGTCAAGATCAAACGGATGATTATTACTGCAACAAATCTACAACAGACCATCAGTATTCGGTGATAAAATATGAACTCAATATTCGTTTTTTCACTAGGTAAACAGTGTTCGTTTTCTTTCAAACTTTCACCAATTTTTCAATTCTATTTTACAATGATATTGATATAGGATTGAAGTCTCAAATGTCAGTTTGTGCAATATCTGACACTTGCGTTCATGCGGTCTGAATTACGCAGACTGCTATGTGTGCGGTGAATTGCAATGCGTGAAGAGCGAACGAATCGCCCGGGAATCTATTGTTTACAAACGTGCGCATGAATAGATGATTGGCGCACTCGCAAATGGTTGGCCCATATGGAACCAGGAAATAGCAGTGGTTCCGTAAGTGGTGGAAATTAATTGCTTTGTTTATGAATTACACAACCCTTTGCAAAATGTTGGGTATCTATTTGATATCACAAAACGGTACAAAAATATATAATAATGTGTTGTTCTTTGCCTGCATGGTGGTCCCCTTTAACAACTTGTTGGATACTCCTAGAGCAATTCTACTTAATGACTACAAAAAGCATGCTGTTCAGTGGTCAGTTGCATGGTCGGGCAAGGCACTGATTTAGAAAATATCTCCATGTTAATTTGTGTACAGATTAAGAACGATTGAAACAATAGGATTATAAGCGTGTCCGGACTACTACCCCCTGGACAACCACCCCCGGAAGATTACCCCCCGGACAACTACCCCCCTAGGACAATTACCCCCTCCCCCCCCCCCCCCCGGACAACTACCACCCGGACAATTACCCCCCTAGGACAATTACCCCCCAAGACAACTACCCCCCCCCCAAGACAATTACCCCCCAAGACAATTACCCCCCGGACAACTACCCCCCGGAATATTACCCCCCAAGACAACTACCCCCCGGATGATTACCCCTCGGACGATAACCCCCCAGACAATTACCCCCCGGACAATTACCCCCCGGACAACTAGCCCCCGGACAACTACCCCCCGGAATATTACACCCCAAGAAAACTACCCCCTGGATGATTACCCCCCGGACGATTACCCCCCAGAAAATTACCCCCCGGACAACTACCCCCCGGAATATTACGCCCCCAAGACAACTACCCCCAAGACAACTACCTCCCGGATAATTACCCCCCGGACAACTACCCCCCCTAGGACAATAACCCCCCCCCCCCCCCCGTCAACTACCACCCGGACAATTTCCCCCCTAGGACAATTACCCCCCAATACAATTACCCCCCAAGACAACTACCCCCCAAGACAATACCCCCCAAGACAACTACCCCCCAAGACAACTACCCCCCGGATGATTACCCCCCGGACGATTAACCCTCAGACAATTACCCCCCGGACAACTACCCCCCGGAATATTACCCCCCAAGACAACTACCCCCGGATGATTACCCCTCGGACGATAACCCCCCAGACAATTACCCCCCGGACAATTACCCCCCGGACAACTACCCCCCCGGAATATTACCCCCCAAGACAACCACCCCCCGGATGATTACCCCCCGGACAATTACCCCCAAGACAAATACCCCCCGGACAACTACCCCCCGGAATATTACCCCCCAAGACAACTACCCCCAAGACAACTACCACCCGGACAATTACCCCCCCCCCCCCCTAGGACAATTACCCTCCCAGACAATTACCCCCCAAGACAACTACCCCCTAAGACAATTACCCCCCAAGACAATTACCCCCCCCCCAGACAATTACCCCTCGGAAATCTACCCCCCGGAATATTACCCCCCAAGACAACTACCCCCCGGATGATTACCCCTCGGACAATTACCCCCCGGACAACTACCCCCCGGAATATTACCCCCCAAGACAACTACGCCCCGGATGATTACCCCCCGGACGATTACCCCCCAGACAATTACCCCCCGGACAACTACCCCCCGGAATATTACCCCAAAAAAACAACTACCCCCCGGATAATTAGCTCCCGGACGATTACCCCCCAGACAACTACCCCCCAAGACAATTACCCCCAAAGACAATTCCCCCCCCCCCCCCCCCAGACAATTACCCCTCGGACATCTACCCCCCGGAATATTACCCCCCAAGACAACTACCCCCCGGATGATTACCCCTCGGACAATTACCCCCCGGACAACTACCCCCCGGAATATTACCCCCCCAAAACAACTACCCCCCGGATAATTAGCCCCCGGACGATTACCCCCCAGACAACTACCCCCCTGGAATATTCCCCCCAAGACAAAATATGTGATCGGTCAGGTCGGTAGCGTGGATTTTTCAAGGCGGTGGGTTTGGGCTTTGGGGTGCGTATATTCAAAAACGGGACCAAGACAACATGGTTGAGTCGTGTAAGTGTGTGTGTGTGTTTGTGTGTGGGGAGTAGGGGATGGGGTCCGTCGCTGATTTAGACCACTGTTTTAGTTTTGTAAGCAGGGAGTTGGGGTCGTCTAATTTCAAATGGGCCGATCGATCGCTGCCCGACACCGATAACGATAGAAAGTGGACCTTTCTGAATGGGGGGGGGGGGGGGGTGTACGCACCCAACGCACCCCATGCTACGGGACTGCCAATACACGAATATACTGCAGACATCGTACGATATCGCAATCCGAAATGTAGGTAAAAACATTGTGCGGCATCCGATGCATTTGTGACCTAGACGTATCACATGTTGTTTTTCGGTCAATTTCGTAAGCTTTTCATTCGTTTCAATAAGCGTGTCATTCAATTTCACGAAATTGAGCTGAAGGCTTGTAATTTTGGTTCAAAATTGCATTATGTTCATACGATTTACCACTTTTAGCATTCAATTAAAAAAACACGCTATTTGCATTTATTGTGTTTGCAAAATCAAATTGATATTATCATGTTCGATTCCCAGTTCCCCACGACCTAGTTAACGGTAACCGCAACCGCATACCGCGCGTTCGCGCGATTACCAGGAATGAGTTTATCCGCCATGTGGCATAATGTATATTTTTATTCAATAAAGCTCAGTTGCAAGTTATACTCTGAATGAAGTAGACGTGAGTTTTATTTCTCTCGACATAATACAAGTACATAAAAGCATTCAATTGCACCAACAGATTTCCCGGAGGGCGGTTTTACGTAATCACTAATTTACTCGAAATCGAAATACGTTTTAAATCGAATGCAAACAAAATGTTTCCGAATAATCAATATATGGGCAACTCCAGCGTCACGGACATTACAAACAGACAGTTTTTCATGACTTTCCAATGGCACTACTAATTCATACCTCTACCTAATGTCTAACTTTTATTTTGATTACAAAGCAATAGCCTGGTTAAGTATGCCAAAAAAGTTTCAGAACATTTATCCAATTCTTCACTGGGTAATTCTGCAAAATGTGCGCCGTCACGGATATTACATTTTTTGGACATGACTTTTTGCATCCATATACATCTTTACAAATATCTGTGAGCTCTGAGACCTCACAAAGGTGATTTAGGTATTCAATTATAAACAAGGCAATGATGAATTAAATCTAAGTTGGATTTTGCGAAACGGGCCAGGTATATGTGATCTAAACAACAAAACGTTGCGTCACGGACATTACATTTTTCAGCGTCACGGACATTACAGTTTGTCCGGAGGATTTGATGAATTAAAATATATACTTTAGAGCACTAAAAAAAAAGAAATTTAAATCTGAAAAGGTACTTTGATTATCAGTCATCAAATTTGGTGCCTCAAATAATAAAAATACCAGAAAATTAGGAAAATATAAGGATTTTCCTGAAATTTGCACA
Organism: Echinarachnius parma; assembly: GCA_037951105.1. Taxonomy (NCBI): domain Eukaryota; kingdom Metazoa; phylum Echinodermata; class Echinoidea; order Clypeasteroida; family Echinarachniidae; genus Echinarachnius; species Echinarachnius parma. The sequence goes on from JBAMJV010004292.1 coordinate 40,158, forward strand.
GGGTAGCCCCATGTGTGGAGTTTCATGTATGGTTTCCGTTTCTCCTATAAGGAGACACTCGAGAATAAAACAAATCATGTGAACTGAAAGATATAATCATAGGATCATGTTGTATGGAAAAATAATCCAGAAACAATCAATTGGATTTGAAATAGAGCCAATTGTTTTTTTGAGTTCATGTCCACTTTTTCGTGGAATTCAGCCCATATGAATTATAATGCTAATAACGATTTTGAACTGCTATATACAACTGCGGTAACACAATTGAATGCACACAATGCACCCGGGGGACGGGGAGGGGGGGGGCATGCCTCCCCCCCCCCCCCCTCATACATTTGAAAGTGGAGGTGATTGGCACTCCCACTTTTTAATATGCATACATTTTGTATGTTTGATTCCATAGCTTGAACTACGTATCATATAATATTACTGCCCCCCCCCCCCCCCCATCAGTTGACCCTCGCTACGCCACTGGTCTTAAGGGAAGATGTCTTGGGGGTAATTGTCTTGGAGTTTAATTGTCCAGGGGTAATTGTCCAGGGGGTAATCGTCCGGGGGGTAGTTGTTTTTGGGGGTAATATTCCGGGGGGTAGTTGTCCGGGGGGTAGTTGTCTTGGGGGGGGGGGGGGGGGGGTTATTGTCTTGGGGGGTAATTGTCTTGGGGTGGTGGTTGTTCAGGGGGTACGTCCTAGAACCGATTACAAGACAAAAGAACATGAACTACCATTATTTGTGAATGTGTTGATCAGCAGACCTAAATCTCGTGCGCAATGTATATAATTATAGCATTGCTTATTAAAAATGTTTGCAGTTTGATATCCACTAGTTCAATAATTTATACGAATGTGGTATTATATGAAAGAGTAAAACATTATCTATGCGATGGCATATTGCGATAAACATAGTTATGTTTATTAGATGAGATATTGCTAGTGGAAGCTGGGTTCCGCTTTTTTGGCACCACTCTGTATTAGACAATTATTTTTTTGAGGTGGTTCCATATAAAGGTTCCCTGAAATCCAAATGCAAGTTGCCTTCAACTATTATGGCTTGGTACGAACAGTCACGTTCACGTCACGTTCACGTAACGTTCACGGTTCTGTACCTTTTGTGAAACAGGTCACCCAAATCTACGAACAGTCACGGTAAAGTGACCCAACAATTTGTCGTTTTCCATGCCGGTAAAACTCGAATCGTCACGTCTACAAAAACGTGACGTGAGTTTCTTAATCATTATTTGTAAAAGTGAAAGCGCTTGTTACTAAGACTAGTAATGACGTCATCCAGAATATTCTCGACGACACAACTTGTCCTTTTTGTGCGATGGAAAAGCTATGGGGATTGCGTGTTTAATGATTTGTCGCAGCGCGCACAAAATTGTATCTAAGTGATCTGATGCGTCGCGACGATATCGACGAGATTCGAGAGCGAGGCCGAGGCACAGTTTGACGACGCGGCGATCGAGTAAATTGCAGGCTAGGCGCCGGATATTTTCGATGACGATAATACAAAGTGAGAATGTGAGTATAGTTTGGTATATCATTATTCTTTTCTAGCTGTTACGAGGACTTGCCATATGCCCAAGCCCAAGGCTCGACACGGCTATGGCTGCATGAGCCATGTGCAAAGATTGCCACTGCATAGCCGGCCTAGCTAGGGCCTAGACCGGCCATAATAGCATGCAAGCTAGCACTGCCACTGCACTCTGGAATTCACTGGCTGCCGTCAATAATGATAAGGCAGATATCTAGTGCATATAATAGCCTTGATTACGAAGTCCTGCCAGGCTTTGGGCCATAGCCGTGTCGAGCCTTGGGCTTGGGCATATGGCATGTCCTCGTAACAGCTGGAAAAGTATAATGATATACCAAACTAAACTCACATTCTCACTTTATATCATCGAAAATATCCGGCGCCTAGCCTCTGCAATTTACTCGATCGCCGCGTCGTCAAACTGTGCCTCGGCCTCGCTCTCGAATCTCGTCGATATCGTCGCGACGCATCAGATCACTATTATGCGATATGCACGCACGCAATGAAACGTGTACCTGTGCAAGGCGCGGCGATTACGACTACCCCCCCCCCCCCCCCCCCCGCTGACATGATTTTATGAACCGCTAGGTCCTGGTCCTGTTGGAACCGGTCCTGTCTAGGCTTCGAAAAAATATTACGACTAAGCCTACCCCCCACCCCCCCCCCCCCCCCCCCCCCGCCGCTGACAGGATTTTTTCAACTACTTGGTCCTGGTCTCGGTTCAACATTTTGGGACTGGTCCTGGACCAACATCACATTTTTTGACAAAAAACCCCTTGAAAAAATCGTGGGTTCGCTAGTGATTTTGTTGCCCCCCAATCAGTCCGACCACGCTACACCACTGAATTTTATTATCACACACAAGTAACCAATACGTGTAGAAAGTTATTTTGCTCAAACCTGTTCGTTACAATTATTTCGCTATTTTTATAAAGGGGGACTTTCATTTGTTGTTGTTTTTATTACATGTTTGTCTTTTGTGTACGTATAATTTGCGTGTATGGGAGGGTATAACTAACTACCATTGTGTCTGGGTGTGCATGCATTTGTCTAGCTGTGTCATTATCATCCTTTGATAAGTGTATGCGCTTTTCCTTACACCATACACGAAACTTTAGTATATAATTTTACATTTTATTGTACATTATATATTGGTACATTCCATTGTATTAGTTTCACTAGCATTAGCTGCATCATTAGTACACTGAGTAATGGTAGCATGCAGTGGCCGCACACATGTTTTTTTTTCAAAGGGAAAGGAGAGGGGGTTATTTCGTCAGCCAAATTTCTTTGAGCGGGGGGGGGGGGGGGGGGGGGGTAGCTGTAGATATTTGGAGTGAATTAAAAACAGCCAAAACAGTATTTTTGGGGTACACCCCAGATAACAATGCTACGTTGGCCCATCGTTGGCCCAATGTAGGCGGTCATGTTGGGCCAACGTCAAAACGTGACGTCTAGCCCACGTCATTCTTGCCGCTGGGCCCTCGTTGGCCCAACCCCCATACGCCAACGTCAATTGCCAATGTTGAGCCAACGTTTGCCCAACCTTTTATTTTGCTAATTTCTGACGTCAAGCCAACATTGAGCCGACTAAACCCCAACGTTGATAGGACTATATAAGTAAATGTCGGGCCAACGTAAAAACGTGACGTTCGGCCCACGTCATTCTTGCCGCTGGGCCCTCGTTGGCCCAACCCCACAAGCCAACGTCGTACAATGTTGGGCCAACGTTTTTCCGACCCTTGCCCAACCTTTCAGTTGGCTACTTATGACATCGGGCCAACGTTTAGCCAACCTTGGGCCAACCTTGGGCCAACCTTGGGCCAACTTGGGCCAACCTTGGGCCAACTTTGAGCCAACTTTGAGCCAACCATACGAACACTTAAAAAAAAAGTATTGATGTCATTGGTGTTACAGATTACACCCTACCGTCGTGCAATTACATTCTTATCCTACAACTAATCCTATACCTATCCTATCCTATCCTATCCTATCCTATCCTATCCTATCCTATCCTATCCTATCCTATCCTATCCTATCCTATCCTATCCTATCCTATCCTATCCTACCTATCCTATCCTATCCTATCCTATCCTATCCTATCCTATCCTATCCTATCCTATCCTATCCTATCCTATCCTATCGTCTTAACAGTATACTATGCAATCGACTTAGTATATATATACCTATACATACTATGTACATTTGTTAATGGTTAGTAATTGCCGAGAGTAGATTGAGAGTAGATTGTAAAATAATCAGCCTTTGAATCACCATTCATTACACTATATTCAGGTGTCATTTATAGTTTTATAAATTATATAGAAAAACAACGACATGATAACACTGTTTTCAATACAAATAATAGCAAAAATAGCAAATTTTCTGTTCACTATTATGATCGTATATAATCGATCATGAACCCCGATAGTAATTCTGCGTTGGCCCAACGTCGGTCCAACGTCGGCCCAACGTCGGCCCACTTGCAACGCATTGGGATCGATTGCGCAACCAACTTTTACCGATCATAAATCACTTATTAATAGATGTATCAAAGTGAATAAAGAGGGGACTGTGCAAAGGGGCTTTGCACCCCCAATATTTAGTTAATAACATTTAATTTAATTGTATTAATTTACCAATTCAACAGCATCATATAATGTACAATATTTCACAATTTCCCGTCATTTATTAAAAAGGACAGACATTGCATAGAATGTTAGTCAAAACTAGCTCTTGAACAACAACTATAAGCAATACAAGTATATATACTGTACATTACTGTATATTATTGATAATATTTCAACAATCCAAAATGTTCCAAAAATGTTTTCATACATTGTTGGTAGAATATAATTAAAATATATTTTAATTATTGTATAATTTACAAAATCCATATCGTGACATCGTACATTTGAAGTCGCATGGAGGTTCATCTAAAATTACTGCCCCAATGTATGAAATGGACTGTTTTTCCTATATCTGTCTTGATTTAGCTATCTTGCATTTTGTTAATCAATTTTTCCCCGTGAAATATATAGCAGTGGTTCAATCTTTTTTTCGTAATATTCGTATCTATATTACTACAAATGAAGTACAATCCACTTCATCAATGATGTTTTCATTAAAAGGATAACGTAGTTGAGTTTTGGTAAAGAGAGTTCAGCTTTGGTTAACCTGAGTTTAATTAACTAAAACCAGTGGCGTAGCGTGGTCGGACTGATTGAGGGGGGCACGAAATTTATTGGGGGCACACCTTATGTATTTCTTTGTTTTTTCAAAAAATGGCCTATTATGTTTTCTATTGTTGTGCATATCATGATTTGTTGAAATAGTGATTAGATAGAGGATAATCAACAATTATTTAATTACATCTTTAATAGTACCTTTTTAAAAAGGAGCAGCAATTTTTTTATTAGTTAGCGGCCGGTCCAAAGTTATATTTTGTGTTCCCTACAATTTTTTAAATGTTATGTTAATGGATATCTCGGGCATTTCTGAACCAATTTTGATCAAATTAAGTTTATTCTGTCATTATGCTCTTTCAAATTTGACACTCCGTTTTTGATTATCTCACACAAATATTGTGTGTAGCGCCCTCTATACCAAAACTCGACTCAACTATCCTTTAATACGAATCCTTGATACAAAAAAAAAAAACACTATTTTGTCGGTAACGATTTCTATATAAAAAGGATGAATTTGATCTAATATATTTTCTTTTCACCTATATGAAATGCGTCAATATTTGACCTCAATTTTTATATACATTTAAATCTATGTGTAAATCCTCTCTAAAAAGTGCGAAACCGGCTAGAATTATCTCCAAACAATCCCAAATGGAAATAATAAAGTAGGTTTGGAAATCGTTTGTATAAATGAGGAAAAACGCTGGTTCCACTACTGATCATTTTGAAACTCCACATGTAATCGGTAATCGAGAAGAAAAACATTATAAGTTATAGTGATATCGGATAAATTCCCCTTGACCACGGGCACCGAGTGGGATGTGTGCAAAGTCTATGCGAATTTCATGAACTTGTAGGGAAAAGTGCTGTTAGTCCTTTGCGAAATCTAAGAAGATTCTGTTTGTAACACTTCCAGCATTTTTGTCACTGATCCGTACATAGTTGATGAATTAAATTGATCAATGCTATAAACTTCGCATTAATCAGCCTGCTCTAAAACCATACTGGTGTAGTGGTGTTCATAAAATAATAACCTAACTTGAACGGTAAAATAAATTGTAGACGTGGTGTGGCGAAATGTTTGCGTTATCGTTTGTTCTTAATTAAGCAAGACAATTAATCCAATATTGCTGCGCTCTACCAATTTACCCTGTAGTAGTGGAACATGTATGTAATTGCACTTAATTGTATATCGTGGACGGCGCCCTTTCGACCCGCATGCCTTGCTCCCAATGGATCAGATCATATGCACGTGTGGATTGATTGTGAGTGTGTCCGATGACCACCCGATGACCAGGGTAATAATATCATTATATTAGGAGCTATATAAATCGAAACATAATTATTATCTTATTTTTATTTTCATTATATAATTTCATCAAACAATTATTTAGCTGCACATTCGTGAATGCTACCCAACTAACAATTGAACGTTTTCTGAACGTTCTAAACAGGTTCAAAGTTGGTTATTTGGACGTTATGTGAAAACGTTTTTAAAACGTGTATTTGTGGAAGGTTGAAAACGTTTTTAGAACGTTCCAAATGAACGTTTTAAAATTGTAGTTTAAACGTTAGAATAAACAATAAAAAACGTTTCATGTATTTGCTTGCAAGTGCAAGTACCAGCAGAAAACCTGTCGGATGCTGGAGACGTTTTAAGAACCTTTTTTTTTTTACGTTGATTAAAGACGAAGACCTACGGGACCTTATAAAAAACGTTTTGTAAACGTTGATTAAAGACGAAGACCTACGTGACCTAATAAAAACGTTTTGTAAACGTTTTGTGTTTGATGGGTAGTGCCCGTAATTAATGTACTCGGGTGTCTATTCACGAAAGCTTATGCGTATGCACTTATTAGGAATTTGAAAGACCGATTCCAATGATTACACGGCAATGCGTGAATTTGAATGATTTCGATTGAATAGGTGTCAAATTGAGCGGGAAAATGTTATGATTAATAAGAAGTATTCATCATTTGTATCATTACTGTTGCTATCAGTTCATCGTTGGCCAAATTGATCATTCAATAACAAATAAATCAATAAATCAATAACGACACTACGTAGTAGGCGAAACGTTGGCTTGCCTAGTGTCGAAATGTGATTGTTTTGTAAAACGTTGGTCTGACGTCAATTAGCCAACCAATTTCCAACACCACTCATTGACCAAATGTTGTAGTAGGTGAAGCGGTGGCCCAACGTTGGCTTGTCTACTGTCGAAATGTGGTTGTTTGTCAAATGTTGGTTTGACGTCAACTAGCCAACCACTATCCAACGCCGCTCATTGACCGAATAGTGTGGTAGGCGAAACGTTGGTCTCACGCTGGCTTGCGTATACCGTCGAAATGGGGTTGTTTGTTAAAGGTTGGTTTGACGTCAACTAGCCAACCAATATCGAACGTCGCTCAATGACCGAATGTTGTAGTAGGCGAAACGTTGGCCTAACGTTGGCTTGCCCACCGTCGAAATGTGGTTGTTTGATAAAGGTTGGATTGACGTCAGCTAGCCAACCAATATCCAACGTTGCTCATTGACCGAATGTTGTAGCAGGCGAAACGTTGGCCTAACGTTGGCTTGCCTATCGTCGAAATATGGTTGCTTGTCAAATGTTGGTTTGACGTCAACTAGCCAACCAATATCGAACGCCGCTTATTGACCAAATATTGCAGTAGGCGAAACGTAGGCCCAACGTTGGCTTGCCCACCGTCGAATGTGGTTGTTTGTTAAAGGTTGGTTTGACGTCAGCTAGCCAACCAATATCCAACGTCGCTCATTGACCGAATGTTGTAGTAGGCGAAACGTTGGCCTAACGTTGGCTTGCCTACCGTCGAAATGTGGTTGCTTGTCAAATGTTGGTTTGACGTCAACTAGCCAACCAATATCGAACGCCGCTTATTGACCAAATATTGTAGTAGGCGAAACGTTGGCCCAACGTTAGCTTGCCTACAGTCGACATGTGATTGTTTGTTAAATGTTGGTTTTATGTCAGCTAGCCAACCAATATCCAACGTCGCTCATTGACCGAATGTTGTAGTAGGCGAAACGTTGGCCCAACGTTGGCTTGCCTACCGTCGAAATGTGATTGTTTGTTAAATGTTGGTTTGACGTCAGCTAGCCAACCAATATCCAACGTCGCTCATTGACCGAATGTTGTAGTAGGCGAAACGTTGGCCTAACGTTGGCTTGCCTTCTGTCGAAATGTGTTTGTTTGTTAAATGTTGGTTTGACGTCAGCTACCCAACCAATATCGAACGCCATTCATTGACCGAATGTTGAAGTCGGGGAAACGTTGGCCCAACGTTGACTATTCTACCGTCGAAATGTGGTTGTGTATTAAACGTTGGTCTGACGTTAACAAGCCAACCAATATCCAACGCAAGTCATTGACACAATGTCGCAGTAGGAGAAACGTTGGTATAACGTTGGCTTGCCTACCGTCGAAATTTGGTTGTTTGCCAAACGTTAGTACGACGTCAACTAGCCAACCAATATCCAACGACACTCATCGACACAATGTTGTAGTAGGCGAAACGTTGGCCCAACGTTTTTCGACCATAGAAATATGATTGTTCGTCCAACTATCACCCAACGTTGTTTCAACGTACATTTGCCAATCAGTTTGCCAACAGTCAATATACGACGTTGGCTTAACGTTGTTTTAACGTCAGCTCGCCGACTGCAAAAATGTGGTTGTAAATTTACCTTAGGCCAACGTTGGCTTAACGTTGTTTTGCCAACCGCGACGGTGCCGACTATAGACTACGTTGGGCCAACGTAGCATTGTTATCTGGGACCCCCCCCCCCCCCCCCCCACCCGCCCCCATGGGTACGCCTATGAATGGTACATTTTGTTTCATTCATTTCACATAATCTATACGACATCTTCCCCCGAACCAGCTATTTTGCCATTAGTCTCTTCTCAATGACAATTTACGTTATTTTTTAAAACGCCAGCGGCAATTTACGTGAGCTTTCGTAGATTGCATATAGCAGGTCAACAAATTGTTGGGTCACGTTACCCTACGCTTCGTAGATTTGGGTGACCTGTTTCACAAAAGGTACAGAACCTGAACGTGACGTGAACGTGACTGTTCGTAGATATGGGTGACCTGTTTCACAAAAGGTACAGAACCTGAACGTGACGTGAACGTGACGTGAACGTGACTGTTCGTACCAAGCCACTATGATGTAGTAGTGTGCATCAACTATTTGTTATTTATTTGACATATGTTTTGTATATTTTAAAACAATTTGGCAATTATTTTCTTCAGTTTGCTATGCCCCATCTCTAAAAAAAAACTCTCCAGAGTAAAAATCACCCAGTGACATCACCTGTCAATCATTGGTCAGCTAACCGGATATGAACAAAATACATACTTACAAAATAACATGCTCACAATTACATGCACTGCATGTTTCCTTACAATAGCTTATCAATGTCTTTCTTGTCCTAATAATGGTTGAGCTTATCTGACATAGCAACTGCTATTAAAGGGTATCACCACCCAAAAATAATATTCTTATTAAAGAAACGTAACATCTTTAGTATTCCATTCCATCAACAAGTTCACAAAAATATGTTTCCAGAAAGAAACAAAATATAATTGGAAACGCATCACCATTCTAAAGCATGCGTTCATGCGGTCTGAATTACGCAGAGCTGCTATGTGTGCGGACAGTGCGGTGAATTGCAACGTGAGCAGAGCGAACGAATCGCCCGGGAATCTATTGTTTACAAACGTACGCGTGAATAGCATTGGCGCACTCGCAAATGGTTGGCCCGTATGGAACCAGGAAATAGCAGTGGTTCCGTAAGTGGTAGAAATTAATTGCTTTGTTTATGAATTACACAACCCTTTGCAAAATGTTGGGTATCTATTTGATACCACAAAACGGTACCAAAACATATAATAATGTGCGCCAGTGTTATGGTTATTCTTAATTACCCAGTGTTGTTATCGTATATATATGCATAGCGCCATCTGTGGCGAGTGTACGCCTGGTTACCGTGTTCATTGACTTCGGTTGGATTGCCTCATCTTGGTCGGCTGGAATCGCCGTTAATAAATGGTTGTGCTACCCAAATGAACCTCAACTAGTGTCTCTTTTATTGCGTGGTGGCAGCGTCGGAAACGGCCCTACCCATTGGATGTAGTTTCACCTGCCCAGAGAGACGATTGAGCTAAGTATCTCTAGTTGACCAACTACATTTTGTTGGTGTAAGTTCATTTCATTTTCTATTGTAGTCCCACCCATTCATTTTCGCGATGGCGTCAGCCCCAAGAGCACCAAAGCAATGGTGCCTAACCAAGCATGAAACGGTGAATTCTTTCGAGAATTGGAGACAGAACCTAATCTATACACTTACTCTAGACTCTAATTTTGCCCCTTTTCTTGGAGATGATTGCTTATGGGCGAAGAAAACCAAGTCTGAACCCCTTCGGGGCTTCACCGATGACTCGATTTCTGTCCCTCCAGAATCTCGAAAATCAGCCTACCAGAAGGCTAGCATGCTAGATCTCATGTTAGGACAAATTGCCAATTTTTGTCCTGTCATTTCTCGGAATTCTATCGTGAAGAATGCCACCTCTCTCAATGACATTTGGGACAAAATACGGCTACACTACGGCTTCCAGAGCACAGGTGCCCACTTTCTAGACTTTACCGACATCAAGCTTGAGCCCGACGAGCGACCCGAAGACCTCTTCCAGAGGCTCGTAGCCTTTGTTGAGGACAACCTGCTTACTGTCATTGGCGGTATCTCACACAATGGTGACCGCGTGAAAGAAGACGAGGAGCTTACCCCCACAATAGAGAATTTCATTGTCCTTCACTGGCTCCAGCTGATTAACTCAGAACTCCCCCGCCTTGTGAAGCAGCGATATGGGACAGAGCTACGCTCGAGGACTTTAGCCTCATTAAAGCCAGAAATTTCACAGGCCCTCGACAGCCTATTGGACGAAATTCACACCTCGGAGAGCTCTCGCGCAATGCGCACCCTGACATCTCCTCCCCTGCGTTCTCAGCGCCCTGCCATGCCGCGTGGTCGCCGTAACCCACAGCCCCGCACCCGCATCCCCCAGCGCACCAGTAGATATTGTCCACTTTGTCGTGAAGCGCACCGCCCAGACAATCACTATCTAAGCGCGTGCACATACCTCCCTGAGCAGGATAGGCGTTTTATCGCTAAGGCACGTCAAGTTGCGAACATTTTTGGATCTGATGAGGAGATCAATGATTTGTGCCAGGTAGAACAAGTTCACTTGTCAGAGGCTGATCCGGTCAAGGATGATAGTGATAGTACATCCCTGGCTCTGCGTGTCCAGGTTCGCCAGTCTCCTTACTTTGACGTGTTTTGTGGCCATCAGGTTGTGCGTGTCACTGTTGACAGTGGGGCTACAGGCAACATGATAAAGACCGCCACGGTGCATTCCATCCATGGTGTCATTCAATCCTAGTTCTCAGTCTGCCCACCAGGCCGATGGGTCTTCCCCTCTTGATGTTGTCGGTGAGACAAAGCTCACTTTCACCCGTGATGGTAAAGAGTTCGTTTTCGAGGGCCTTGTCATTGACAATCTCGATGTAGATGTCCTCGCCGGCACGCCATTTATGGAACACAATGACATCTCAGTTCGCCCAGCTAAGCGTCAGGTTTGCATTGGTGATGACATAGTTATTCCATATGGGTCCCTTAAGCCTCTTGACAGTTCGTCACATGCTATCCGCCGCGCACATGTCTTACGTGCTCCCCCTCAATCCACGGTGTTGTGGCCTGGTGATTTTCTTGAGGTCTCCCTTCCCAGCGAACTTTCGCTGTATGAGACACTTGCCCTTGAGCCTCGAGTTATAGATCAGAAGTCTATGAACTCCCCTGACCCATCATGGCCCAACCCCTGTGTGGTCTCAAGCGTAGCAGGCAAGGTGCGCATCCCTAATCTCACCCAAGAGCCGAAGGTTATTCGTCGGAATGAACACTTCTGCCAGGTACGCCCTGTATATGTGCCGCCTGTACCTCTGTCTGACACCACACCAACCACCATCAATGATGCTTCTCCGCAGTGTACCACTCACGGTCGTTCTTCTGATGCAGTGTCTCTCGATCCTAGCAGTGTCCTCCCTGAACGCACTCGTCATGAGTTCCAGTCCCTTCATGCTGAATTTGACGATGTTTTCGACCCTGCCTACAAGGGGTATAACGGTGCTGTTGGCCCATTTGAAGCTGTTGTCAACATGGGGCCTGTTCAGCCCCCTCAGCGCAAAGGTCGGCTACCCCTCTACTCACGTAGCTCCTTGGTTGATCTTCAGGAGAGATTTGATGCACTTGAGAAACAAGGTGTGTTTGCCCGCCCTGAGGATGTAGGAATATCCGTGGAATACCTGAATCCATCCTTTCTGGTGAAGAAAGCCAATGGAGGCTTTCGCCTTGTCACCGCCTTCGCTGACGTTGGGCGATATGCTAAGCCTCAGCCCTCCCTCATGCCCGATGTCGATTCCACACTTCGAAAAATTGGCCAGTGGAAACACATCATTGCCACGGACCTCACCAACGCCTTTTACCAGATTCCCCTGTCAAAGGCATCAATGAAGTATTGTGGTGTTGCAACACCCTACCGTGGAGTACGCGTGTACACTCGTTGTGCTATGGGTATGCCAGGCTCTGAAACTGCACTTGAAGAGCTCATGTGCCGTGTTCTTGGAGATTTACTCCTTGAGGGTATCGTCGTGAAACTTGCCGATGATCTGTTCTGTGGTGATGAGACTCCCGAAGAGCTCCTGAAGAATTGGGCCCGTGTCCTACATGCCCTCCGCCAGTCTGGGTTGCACCTCTCAGCATCCAAGACAGTCGTTTGCCCAGAATCCACGACAATCTTGGGTTGGATCTGGTCACGGGGAACATTGCACGCTAGTCCTCACCGCGTTGCCGCCCTCGCCATATGCTCCCCTCCGACATCAGTCAAAGGCATGAGTTCCTTCATTGGGGCATACAAAATGCTTGCACGCGTCCTCCCACACTGCGCGTCGTTCCTCACTCCACTCGACACTGTAGTTGCAGGCCGCCAGTCAAGCGATCGTATCTCCTGGACAGACGACCTTCGTACAGCCTTCAGGACAGCGCAGGATGCCTTGGCAGCCCCCCGCACCATCACCCTCCCCCGGCCCTCTGACCAGCTCTGGATCGTCACAGATGGTGCTGTCAAGAAGCAGGGTATTGGCGCTACTTTGTACGTCACCAGACAGGACAAACCTAGAGTTCCAGGTTTTTTCAGTTGCAAGCTTCGTGATAGACAGGTCACATGGCTACCGTGTGAGATCGAAGCCCTTTCCATCGCCGCCGCCTGCAAACATTTTAGCCCCTACATCATCCAGTCGCAACACCGCGCATGCGTTCTCACTGACAGCAAACCTTGCGTACAAGCCTTCGAGAAACTCTGTAGGGGTGAGTTCTCTGCCAGCCCGCGTGTGTCAACATTCTTATCAACTGTCAGTAGGTTCCAATGCTCTGTTCGACATCTTGCTGGTTCCGCCAACGTTCCATCAGACTTCGCTAGCAGGAATGCCTCTGAGTGCTCAGACCCCACATGCCAGATATGCCTCTTCATCCGCCAGACTGAGGACTCTGTCGTCAACCGTATTACCCCGCAGGATGTCCTCAGTGGTCAGCGGAAGCTGCCTTTCACTTCCAGACCAGCTTGGCTGAGCATCCAGTCAGAGTGTCAGGATTTGAGGCGCACACATGCTTACCTCCACCAAAGCACTCGGCCCTCCAAGAAGCTCACCAATATACGGGATGTTAAGAGGTATCTCCGCGTCGCAACCATCGCTAAGGATGGGCTCCTGGTTGTTCGCCGCGAACAGGCTCTAGCATCCTCACGCGAATGTATTGTTGTACCTCGTGATGTCCTGGACGGTCTCCTTACATCGCTGCACCTCCAGCTTCAGCACCCAACTCGTCACCAGCTCAAAGCAGTTGTCAATCGTCATTTTTTGGGGCTGGACATGGACTCTGCTCTAACACATGTCACAGAGAGCTGCCACCAGTGTACGTCCCTCCGCAACGTCCCACGCACGGTTGACCCTCAGTCCGCTAGTGATCCTCCAGCAGTCGTGGGGACTAGTTTCGCAGCGGATGTTCTCAAACGCTCCAAACAGCTGATCCTTGTGCTTAGGGAATGTGTAACTTCCTACACAGCCACGTGCTTCCTGGATGACGAACGTCGTGATACACTCCGCGATGCTCTTATTCGCCTGTGTGTTGAACTACGTCCACTCGACGGTCCACCTGCCGTCATACGCACTGATTCAGCCCCAGGATTTGCAGCACTCCGCGATGATTCACGCCTCGCCCAGCTTCGGCTTTCGATAGAACTTGGCCATACCAAGAACCCCGGCCAACAAGAACCCTGTTGCAGAGAAGGCCATCCGCGAACTGGAGGATGAGATTCTCCGCCATGAACCCACAGGTGGCACAATGACACCTTTGACCTTATCCCTTGTGACCGCTCGCCTCAACAGCCGCCTACGCTCTCGTGGTCTGTCTGCGCGCGAGATGTGGACTCAGCGGGACCAATTCACACACAGTCAGATCCCCTTATCGGATGCAGATCTCATCTCTACCCAGCATGAGCAGCGTCTTGCCAACCACCCTCACAGTGAACGTTCCAAGGCCCCCTCTGGCATAATCTCACGCGACGCTGTCCTCAACGTTGGTGATCTTGTGTACCTCAGGTCTGATCGTAACAAGACCACCGCTCGTCCCCGATATCTCGTTTCCTCTGTTGATGGCGACTGGTGCAATATCCGCAAATTCGTTGGTGCCCAACTCAGGAAGTCTTCCTATCGCGTCAAGATGTCTCAGTGCCTGAAGGTCCCTGTCCCGCCCCCACCGGTGCCCCGGTCACCGCAGATCTGTGAGGACGACGAGCCGGATACATCTGAACTTTCCTCGCCTCCGGACTCGGAAGTCCCCTGCATCCCCCTTCATGAGTCCCCTCCCACCTCCGCTCCCCCTTCTCAGTTGTTAGTACCCGATTCATCAATCCCTCCCTAGGGGTCCGACAGTCCTCCTACCACAGCTCCCCGTATTGGACGACCTCAACGCTCGCGTCACCCCCAGCTCGGTTTAAGGACTTTACGATGTATTGAACGTTTATGGACTGGTGACATAGTTTCATGGTATCAGTTGTTATTTTCCATGGCAGACTAGATCCTCATCGCTATTTCTTGGTCTCCCTTTAGTATTTTTCGTATGTAACTCGCAGGATATTAGCCCATTGGTTTATTTGAACTATCCTTTTGTGTATTTACTTGATTCACATAGTTGCTACATATTGAGTACCAATTGGTTACCCGGCAGGTAGATCCCCCTCAAGTCACATAACGTTTTTTTTTTTCTTGTATTAGATTCACTGTAGGTATTGTATATATACGAACAGTTATTTTATTACGTGTATGTGTTCATTTATTGCCTGTCATGATTACTCGCTTATGTATATTGTATTGCGCATGGCTCCACACTCGTGTATATTTCACGTTTTATTTTTATTTCCATATTTTTTATATCACTTTGTATTTCAATGCTCAGTTTTTTTTAGTAGCCCGATGAATACATGTATGTACTTCCCTAGGTTGTTTTAGTGTACACTGTATATGTGCATTGCCCTTGTTGCGATTACCACGATGCATTTCGCTTATTGTATATGCCTTTTCTTATTCGGTATTCGGTGACAGGTTATTTCCCTCTCATTAGCTTTTATTTGTTACACAGTTCGGTTTGCTATTGTATTATGCTTGCATTTTTGTACACATGTAATTGTTGATTTGTCTATAGCCTATAGGGCATTTGCCAATCCATTCTATTGTTAGTTTATTGTATGCTGGCGCTTGTTCCTGTCGTCATATTATTGTCAGTCGATTCGCTTTCGTTTTCAATTTTGGTGCAGCAAGGTGCGTGAACTTTATTTTTTATTTTTGTTAGTTATGATTGTAAAAATTAATGCAGCCCCTTTTTGCCCATATTGATTAGATTTGGTTGTATATTATGTAGCTTGTATTTCTTCTTGATTGTCACCATCCCCTTTTTTTTGTAGATGAAAAGTCGGATAGGCAGTATGCATATTAGGTTTTTAATGTTTACTTTATTCCATAGTGCCCTTTCAATTTATATACAGAGTTATAAGATTGGTTTTTATACAATGTTTTGGTAATAGTAGTGTATAGTATCAGGTACATCTTATGTTTACATGTGATTGTAAATAGTTTTTATAATAGTAGGTTTAGTATATAGGAATTGTATCGTCCTAATTACGATGCAATGTTGTTAGTAGGCAAGAGTTTAACATTATAGTTTTAGATAATGTTTTGGACTTGTTTGTGTTTATGAAGCAAAGAATGGAGAAAGGAAGAAAAGTGATCACGCCAGTGTTATGGTTATTCTTAATTACCCAGTGTTGTTATCGTATATATATGCATAGCGCCATCTGTGGCGAGTGTACGCCTGGTTACCGTGTTCATTGACTTCGGTTGGATTGCCTCATCTTGGTCGGCTGGAATCGCCGTTAATAAATGGTTGTGCTACCCAAATGAACCTCAACTAGTGTCTCTTTTATTGCGGTGCATGTTCTTTGCCTGGTGGTCCCCTTTAACAACTTGTTGGATACTCCTAGAGCCATTAAAATTGAAAGTGTGTCAGTTAGAATAGTATTCAAACATGCGATGATATTGTGAGCAAGCCCTCACCTTGAGAGAAGTTGCATTCCACCCTGTATTGTTTATCTTTTGAGTAATTGAGTATTGATTGACAAAATGTATGAGCTAAGACTTGTAGTTCTAGCGTTCAAAAACTAATTTATACATCCACTTCAAATTTTCGCTTCGCGCGCGAACAGATTATCTCAGTTTGTGTAACTTGCGTATGGTCTGGGGTGAGTATTTTTTCTGTACCGAGCCACGTAGTTCCCGTGTAGGCTAGCAATACTCTGGCTGCTTGTGTGACGTGCACATAATTGCACCATTTCAAGTATATAAATGCAAAATCTTCCCTGTGGGAAGGGGATTGGGAGGGGGATACCCCCTCCAAAACCCTCCCTATTTGTCTCTGCCACAGCCCTCGGTCGCTTCGCTCCCTCGGGACTCATTCCTTAGCTGTAGGCTATGTTGTTGGATCATACATAATGTGGTATATGGTTAACGTTGGAACTGTGTATGACACTAAATACAATATTTGTGTGTGTTGGGGTGCATATTTATTAGTGTGTCAATTATTTGTTTTCTTCGTGAAAATATGGCCCGGTCAGATATCAACGGATAGCCGCGGAAACGAATGTCCAATGAATAGAAAATTTGAGAAATGAAATTATCCGGTGATGAAAGTCGTCTCCATTGCTTTATGTACAAAACATAGAACAATTACGTACATCACTGGACAAGGAACGGACAAAAAACGCATACGAACGGATGAAAAATGTAGCTCTCCGTTAGACGTCCGTTTATGCAATCCGTTGATATGTGACTGGGCTATAAACAGTTCAGGGCCCCGTTGCAAAAAGAGATACAATCGATTATCAAGTCAGATAATTTATGCGTTTCAACCAATCAGATTTGCGCATCTAGAACACGTGATCTGACTTACGATTAACTTCAACTTACAATCGATTGTATCTCTTTCTGCAACGGGGCCCTGGTCGATCAAATCATAACACGCTTTCCCAGATACAGTCAATCTTATGTCGCTTTCATACTGCACTACTTTTCATCGGAAGCGTCCGGACGCATCCGATGAAACGGGTACTATGAATGTTACAGAGGAGAAATAGCCGATAGAATAGCCGATGAAAAGAAGAGAAATAGGCGATTAAATTCTCCTGCTAATTCTCTTTCTATCGGTGTCACTCCGATGAAACGGGCACTATGAATTGGTTCGGGAGAAAAACGGGAGCAAATACCGATGACAATGGTCAAAGGTCGTTATCTTGTTCCGGCTAAAGCCAGTGTACTAGCGCTTTTCGGAACCCTGCTGCGCTAGCAGCTAGCTGTGTTATTTGTTGACGTTTTCTTGATACGGTCATGTGCATTATAATTTATACTATTAATGATTTATACTGCCTTGATTTTGCCTTATATTTCGTATATTCTGTGGGCAGTGTCAAAGAGTGTAACAGATGACATTCACTTGTTACAGAAAAGGGCTTTAAGAATTTGTGCCGGAGCATGGTTATCGTGAGCACACAGATCCTTTGTTTGTTAGATTTAAATCTTCTAACCTCTTTATTTATGTATCGTTATAATACTAGCATTTTGCCTGCCTCGTTTACTTCTATGTTTTTGAAAAACAATGCGATTCACTCTTAATCGACAAGACAAGCAACAAACTTGCATTTGTTTAATCCACGTACAGTATTGGCACATAAATCAGTGAGACATACTGGTCCAGACGTTTGGAATTCTTTGTTAATGGAGCGGTCAGACGGGACTTGCGACGACCTGCAACAGCTTGCGATTGGTCACGTGCGCATATGAAAGGCGGATAGTGTCAAATTCTGTAATACATCACCGCGTTGTACAAACTCACTGCAGCTATACAATATAATCACTCACAAAATGTTTCGCAATTCAAGGATGAGCGTAAATATATCTCTGCTCTTATATTGATATGGTGTATATGATGCACATATTAGGGAATAATAATACTACTACTAATAATAATAATGATAATAGTAATAATGATAATAACAGTAATATTTAATAATAATTAATAATAATAGTAGTTCGTATTTATATCGCGCCTAATAGCCTCTAAGCGTCAGACCCACACAATTACCTTGTACACATCTACTCTCCGGAGAGCATACTAGCGGTGGGCAACCATAATGGTGCACCAAGCTTATATGAAAGTATGGAGCCATATCAAAGAAAAATGTTGAAAAATATAAACAAAGGACGGGGTGCAAGCTTTTGGCTTTTAGCTCATACAAAGACCCCAAATGGGACAAATATATATTACCGCGGTAAACAAGGTAGAAAAACAACAAACATAACAACTGTGGGACATGAAGGAAAATCTTGGGCCCAAGAGTGCAAGAGCCGAGACCCCCCCCCCCCCCCCCCCCGCCCCTTCGCTGTCATGTGGTTGCCGATCCCAATCATGACAATACAAACCTGTCGGTTGAATACCTCCCTTTCAATGGTGAGGGTGTGTAATGAGAATAAATAACTTTTAATGAAAAGCAGAAATATCTGGAGGCTTGCCTGGAGTATTCAGGATAAATCATTGTCTACCAAACAATGCATCGTTGCCATGGATACAATTTCAATAGAACAATAGAGTTAGCTGCAGCCACCTCAATAACCGCAATCACCGCATGCACTCTCCCTCTTCTATTGTTTTGATCGCAACGGATTTTGAACCGATTTTTTTAGGTTTACAACCTTGCGATGGGAACCTGCCGTCGCAAGAGAACACACGGCGCATGCGTTCCACGTGACCGGTCGTGCTATTGTTTGATCAACAACCCAAAACCGGGCTTATAATGCTTATTAAGCACGATAAATCACATGTAAGGTTTATTTTAGCCGACATGTAATACACACAACCTATTTATGGCTATAATTGTGAATTAGACCGAATTTATTGCGATATTTGCATTCTGTTGTTACGTCTAGTTATTTCGAACATGATCAGCCCTTCATACGTTCTATTGTCTTGTTGCAGGCTGTTGCATGTCGTCGCAAGTGTCGTCTGACTGCTCCATAATTGAAACACGGTATTTGCCTACAATTTACTCTTTTAAAAATGCAGTCAAACGCATGCTCATTGCAAACGTTTTTGTGTAAGAATAAGATATTTTGTTCAATCAGTTGGTTTGTTAATTCTTTTTAACATAGCTGTAATTACCTACGATAAAATGTATTGTAGTATTCTATATTTGTATGTGTAATTCGGCATGACATGTCACTGTTAATTAATTACATAAGGCATTATCACACCTCTCTCCCCCTCTCTCAACTCTCCCCCACTTTTTTTTCTTTTCCCGTATTTCTCTTCCAGTATGGACTGTACCTTTATATCATGCCTGCTACATTTTCCCTGCTCTAGAACTGTAGAGCCTTAACTATTATCTTTATCTGTACTTGTAGTACATTAAATAATATTTTATATTTGTTTTTATTACTTTTTTCTTCTTTCTTGTTTGTATTAATCTATGTTTACTGTATCTTTAAGAATATGTAAAACTTGTAAAATCTTAGGTGTGGCAGCACTTCAAGCTTGTAGCTTAAATTGCCAGACCTCTGCGTGTTTCTATTTCGATGTTATGACAGTTTATTTTTATGTACGAAATTGTTTATTGTGAGACATGCAGGAATATAATAAATACATAAATAAATAAATATGCACATATGCGCTGCGTGAACATGCTGCATGCTATCTAGCTAACTATTGGGGCCGGGCTTGACAAATTGATTTGTTTTATTTGTATTTTGCTTGAATAATAAGCTTTATAAAATAAATCCAAATTGATATATATCGTATACATATTATATTAAGTACAAATTACATACAGTGCACCTCTTTATAACGAGGTCCTTGGGACCATGAAATTGACCTTGTTAGTATCAGGTTTCTCATTATATCAGGGTAAAAAAACAAAGAAATATAAAGAGCTGGGACCAGCAAAATTACCTCGTTATAAGAGGATTTTCTTATATCCGACCTCGTTATAACGAGTTTCCACTGTATTTATAAGACCAAATGGGGAACAGAACAATATTTAAAACTGATCACTAACAAATTTAATGATAGAACAAAGGCTTTTTGTTTATCGCGATATCGATATCGCTGACGTTGTTTCTTTTTTCACTGAATTTTCACGCATTATTTTGCTCAAACTCGAAGCCATCGATATAAAAAAAAATAAGCCATGTAAGCGTGTATATCGATGCTCAAAGCGCGCGCCCAGCAGCTACCGTAGCAAGCGATTACGCATTTAGTCTTCACTTCCTGCCACAGCAAGTGAATTTCCCTGGTATGAATGTCACAGCGTGAAAGCTGCGGTTTCATCGCTATGAATTTCCTATCTAGGTGTGCACCAGATTGCACAATTTCAAGTCCAAAAATGCAAAATCTCCCTACCGTGGGAGGGGGAACACCCCCCTCCCACTCAGTCACTTCGCTCCCTCGCAATGTCTCACTCTCACCTCTGGCTCAAAGTTGGTAACCTTGTGAGTGTGGTTGGGCATGAGCCCCTACACAACCAAATCGTGAGCCCCCCCCCCCCCCCCCCCAATCCAAAACTGCTTCCGGCGCACCTCTTGAGACTTCAATCATATAACAAATCATTGCAAGATTCTTTGTGAATGTTACATAGAAAATTACCACTGTTTACCTATAGTGAGAGCAGTAAAATGTATTATCGTTAGAACTATGTAAGTACATTATACACCGTGTCCCAGAAAAAACGAAACCGGGTTTCATGGCAGAAATTTTCTGTCATAATGAATAATTTAATTGATGATATATATATGCCTGGAAAGCTCTGTGTCTCTTCTTTCATTTGATGTGCAACTTATGGCACATACTTCAAGCATGACTGAATTAGAACAATGGAAAGTGGTGTTACCAATATTCAATTTGCACGCATAAATTTGAAGTTTGGGTGAGTTTTAAGAGTTGTAAACGTACTTATTTTTAAAAAGGACAAACACCACATAAAAGTTCATATTTTTATCTTTTACATGACACCTCATGCTAAAAAAATTAATGATTTATGCCAGAGAACGAGTACAATGAAAACATGCCTGATTTCTGCCCGAATGAGTGAAAGTTGAGTAAGAAGTCGCTCAGCTTTCCTGACTAGCAGCTGACAATGGACTTTGATGCATGAGTGAATTTACACAAACATGGGGATCAGGAAACAGGCTAGACCAGGAAACTTACTCATTTGGGCTGGAATTAAGCATGTTTTCATTGTATTCGTTCTCTGGCATATATAATTTATTTTTTGATCATGAGGTGTCATATAAAAGATAAAATTATGAATTTTCATGCGGTGTCTGTCCTTTTTCAAAAGAAGTACGTTTACCACTCTTAAAACTCTCCCCAAAACCTCACCCAAACTTGCAATTTCTGCGCGCAAATTGAATTTTGGTAACACCACTTTCTATCGTTCTAATTCAGTCATGCGTGAATTATGTGCCATAAGTTGTATATCAAATAAAAGAAGAGACACATAGCTTTTCAGACATATATATATCATCAAGGAAATTATTCATTATAACATAAAATTTCTGCCATGAAACCCGGTTTCGTTTTTTCTGGGACACGGTGTATAATCTGTATTACTAGTGGCTAAAATCACTCGAGCTTTCATGTTTGTCTCGTACCTTGCTGTTTAGCTTATGGTAATAAAAAAAATAAAATGTTTTTCATTTATTCAAATGTCTAATCAAAATAAATGGGCAATAGGTGATAAAATATTGACTGCACTCAAGAAATTAAAAATGTATCAGTGTATATTCTGGTATATTCAACTCCAAACCATGCACTATTTGTATATTGCATGCTGGAGATAATTGTGGCTACATTATTGTTTATATCCCTTCTATGAATATTCATGAGTATTCTAGAAACGTGATTGGTCAATTGGGGCTCTCACAATAAAGATTATTTCCACTATAAATCTGAAATCGGGGAATATGTTTCACTATCTTTGCCGATAGCAGGAAAATAACGTTATAGATCATATTGCCCATAGAGATGCGTGTAATACCAGCTTCTCTGCGAGCGGAGGTCTTGTTTTAGCTTGCGAAAGATGCTCGACGAGATTTCCCAAAGAGTAATTTAAAACGAAATACAGAATATTTTCACCCGTGAATATCAACAAGTTCCAACAAATATTCTAGAGATGCATTTCATGTATAACATGGCGGTTTTCGAAGTAAACAATTTCGAAAATGGTGCACATTCTGCATCGTTGTCCTTCCATGGTCGTGACAGTAATTCAGTTCATTTTCATTTCATGTATGTAATGTACGAATAGCTATTTTCCCATTCAATTACACACGTGTGTATGTAAAGCGGGTTAATTATTCACTTTGATGCGCGCGTTTTGCATTTGTGTGCGCATTAATTGTTAATGCGCGTAACCATGAATGGAAAGATAGCGCAATACGCGCTCTGTGCCAGGACTATTGCGCTAAGAGGGCCAGTGTCACAAACAGAACATAGTGCAGTGATGGTTCTATGATCAATGGTTTGTTTTCCTTTTGTTTTCCTTAATACTTAAGTTGAATTGAAATCATTTATTTGTTCGATGATTATAATCATGCGAAGGTTATAGAGCAAACAGAAGGGATATAAAACAAATATACCAACCTTTTAGTTCAAAAGTATAGTGGAAATTATATATCTTCGGAGGGACTGGCATAGTTACTATTTTTGTCCTCGGGGCTTCGCCCCTCGGAAAAAATAGTTCTATGCCAGTCCCTCCTCAGATATATAATTCCACTATACTTTCTCACAGCTTGGTATATTTGTATAATATACAGTGGAACCTCGTTATAACGAGGTCCTTGGGACCATGAAAATTACCTTGTTATATCAGGTTTCTCATTATGTCAGTGTAAAAAAACAAAGAAATATAAAGAGCTGGGACCAGCAAAATTACCTTGTTATAGGAGGGTTTTGTTTATCCGACCTATTTATAACGAGGTTCCACTGTATTGTATGTATCGTGCTAGAGAAATTTCACATTCGAAACAGAAAATAATGCTCAGCGACAAGAAAATATCCCAGAATAACCATTTTATTATTTTTTTTCTGTAAAATACATCGTACATTATATATAAAGATTAAGCCGAGACTGAGGTAACTAGTATGGTTCATACTGTGCATGCATTACAAATAAATGAAAAGTTGGGATCTAGTAACATTGTCAAAATCAACAAAACTTATTTAGAAATCCAGCAGTTCTCACATACCTTGTATTTGTATTATCGATAGAAACCTGGGACAGGTTTCAGTTTTACGAATTTTTCTTTTGTTATGAAAGATATTTATGATTGAAGTGTTCGGATTTGAAAGTAAGACTTTCAACTGTGTAAATTCGATCATGACTGAAATGTTTGTATTTGAAAAATCTCCCTGGGAGATGTTTAACTGTGTAAAAAGTGAATGCAATAAGTTAGCAAATATCACTTTGCTTTTTTGCTCATTACTCAGCCATATAACATCCATGTAGTGTGAAATGTTCACACATCACTCGTACATATCATCACAGAAATATACATTTCATCAACACTTTGTTTTTGCACATGTCAACAAAGTTACTAGATCCCTTAAACAGGTTTCAGCATTCCGACTAATAATAATGCTAGTTATACTGTGGTAAACCGACACCGAGGCAATTGTATATGGTTCATATATCACAAATGGAATGAAATGTTCATTATTCTGAATTCACTTTAATGCTAGTTATAACTTATATGAAAGTCAATTTAATAAACCAGTTAAAATATACTCCGCAAAAAAAGAAACTGGACACTTGTATGAGACCAAATATTTCGTATTCATTAACGATAAAATATATGATATTGTATATCAAATTAAAGATAAAATTACCCTCTTTAATATTCGCATAAAATCCAGATTAAATCATTCATGCATGACTTGTCACGGTCAATTAACCACACCAAGGTCTGTTTTCAAAAATAGCAAAAATGGAACATCCACGCAACCATATAAATGTTGATAAGCATAATCTAAAACACTATATTCATGAGATGGCATATTTTTTCATTACAAATGTGACCTTTTCTATCTTCATCTCAATAAAGAGTATAAATGAAGACAAATTGTGAACGTTATACGGGGTATTTTAATCAAAAAGTAACAAAATGGGGAATTCCATGGCAAAGCTTTATTAGTCATAACCACAGTTTGTGCCCTTATTTCAGCATGAAAATGGTATAAATTCTTCTCAAGAATTCTACCGTAGTCCAAAGATCTTCAAAACCTGAAGTCACCCTTGGTCAAACAGTTGGGCAGTCTTTAACATGCCATTTCAATAGGTAAATATGGTTAAAATTGCAGGGGACACATGAAATAGACAAGCTTCATGCTTCTAATACAGACCAGTATGATAATGCTCTCATAACCTGGCCCTGTTTTATTGACAAATTTGTATTTCCAGAGTTTGTTCATAACAATAAGGTTGAATAATGTCATAATTTAGTTGCCCCGCTCATCTTGTTTTAAGTGAAACGCTTACTATCATTTCAGTCGAATGGTGTGGTCCCTCATTGTTTTGCTATTTTTGAAAACAGACCTTGCTATTGTTAATTGACCATGGCATTTCATGCATGAACGATTACACCTTTAAGTTATACCCTGCATGTAGAGGACTAAATTCCCTTTAATTTGATATATGATCATGTACACTTTATTGTACATTAGTATGAAATATTTCAACTTATACAAGTGTCCAGTTTCTTTTTTTGCGGAGTATACATTCAAATATAATTTTTGGTCAGTATTCTAGCCTGAGTTTGTATTAAAAATAACGTCAATAACAGCCCCTCCCCTTACAATTCGCGATTTCTGGGGCGTGGCCAAATGATGTCATTGCACTTGAAGTTGCATTTATCTGCAACAGACAAATGCCAACTTCTATACCTGCAATGACTTCACACAACTTCTGTGTAATGCGGACAGTGTACGGGCAAATTGTGGGGGCGCGTTCCCAATGGTGATTTTGGAGTTTGATTTTCTTTGACATGCATTATTTCGCAGAAAAACTTCTATCATATTCAGATTCTTGGTTTAACAATTACAAAAGTCAGTCTAAAAGTCAAATTATGTGCCCCTTTTTTAATGTCGGTACCACTTTAAGCTCACCCATGATTGTAGTATTCAGTGGCTATGAAGGGTCTTTCGGACTGAGCTAGTACTAAACTGGTCTAGTCGCAGCTTATTTCAAATGCACATAACAGAGTTCTATCAAACATAATTTGACCTGAATATATATTTCAATAAAAAAGAAGAAATAACAATAACCCCACACACAGTGAATATATTATAAACGTTACAAAGAATACAACTTTCTGAATTATGACAACATAAGCAAAATACAAAAAGGAGAAGAGTCTTAACAATAAGAGACTGATTATAGTCATAAGAACAAAAACAATATCCCAATAAAATATTTGTGGAAGTGAAAAAATACATGTTATGTAAATTTATACATCAGTGTACCTACATAATGTTTACCGTAAATCCCCATATATGCTCACCCTTCACCTGCATACATCATTTTGATTTTGAATGCTATTTATATGTAATTTTGAATTAAAAATATTCAAATATCACATAGTAACAATTTATATAATTTCACTACATCATCATATAAGATTACAATTACATCAATGTAAATATCAATATATCAAATCATCAAATAAAATATGGAATTCAGGTAAAATACATCAATATATCAATATTATAGACAAATAAAGGCATAATTAATGCATAAATTAACAAGCGAATCTGAGTAAAATAAACATGACATATTTTGATTGTCCCTAGATTTTTCAGTTATCAATGATCATTAACTTTGAACTATAGATTTGTTTTGGAGAATCACTATGATCAAATTAGACATTTGGTTTCACAATGTGAAATAATGCTGTAAAAGTTCTCATTGAAGGCACTTAAATGTGTTATGATATACACCTTCCAAATACATTACGCTCAGTCCTCTATGCCCAAATTCGCATCAGTAACACATCATTCCTTGGTCCAGGGTTAACATTTATAATTCAGTTTCTACAAAACATGTGGAGGAGCCTGTCTTGGAAGCAAAGCTTGTTGTGTGAAAGGCCCCTTAACAATTAACATGATTAACAGGAAATAACATAATGCATCAAACATGTATATGGTTTAAAAGACATAACTTACCGGTAGCTGGTTAAACCATTCTACACAGTCCTGTGGTATTGTTTGGGCATGAGTGGAACTCCATGTTATCTTCTTTTTTTTTTAAAGGGCATAGAGAATATTTGTTTTATTACTATGTGCATATTAATTAAGCAATGTATTATTATTACGACTGATTGGCATCCAGAGAAAGGAGCTGTTGACATTCCCATAAAATGGTTAAACGGGTCTCCTGCAATATCATTGTGGATTATTTCAACCGCTCATAAATTTGTGGTCAATTATTATCACATGAAAGTTTGCATGATTGCTTATTCCTCAGCCACAGCTTGCCATTTCAATTCATGACGTGATTCCATCGCTTAGAGAAAACCGCTTCTCAGGGCCTGACAAGCGGTATGATATTTCAGGTCTCAAGCCTGCATCGAGTAGATTTGTATCACTGTTGACACTTTCGTATCACTAGCCCCTCTCTCTCTGTGATAGCACTGGGCCTCGGGGGGCGGGGGGGGGGGGGGGGTAGTTAACACAGCTGGGATTGTTGACAGTAGTTGATAAAACTGTCAGAAACTGATAAGAATGTGACCGAGTTGATTACCACGATGGTGGAAATCAAACTAACGATAGAATCACCTAATGTTACAGTATCAAACAAATATATACAAAGAAGAAATGGGATACTTATATGATTTGTGATTATGCTAAAGAATATATTTTTCCTTGGTTAATGGGATGTAAACATATAAAATAAACAAACATTTTTATTTCAATTAATACACATGTCATATCGTTTTCATTATCATTTTTGTATTACTATTACAAAAAATGTTATTATACAATTTGACATGTACAGATTTGTATTAAGTACTCTTCTAATTAATTTATTCATTATGATATTTTACCATATAATATCATACTGTTTCATTATCATTACAATTATCATAATCATTATTTTACAGCCAAATATTGTTCATTATAATCATATTTATTAAAGTATAAACCAACATTAGATATTAACTTCTTATTTTCTTTATAGTTTTTTCTTTATAGTTGGGCAAGTCAAATCCAGATGGTTGGTGCCTAAACAGGCAAGTAAAATTTGGTAAGAAAGAAATGTTGGGTCATTGATTGCTTATCGTAAGGATAAATGTTCTCTTCGTCTTGATTACAAATTTGTCAAGATAAAAAACTGCGGTAGGCAAAATTCCGTTATGTACACGCAGTCTGTGTATTTGTATTTTTTGTTTCTACAGGACTTTAATATCTGTTTTTCAATAAAATCAATAATTGACCATTGTCCTACTATTAGCCCAAAGTGAATTAATTACTGTGATTAGAATGATTCATTGTTAAATGAATACATGAAAACACACCTTTTTCCAGAAGTTTGTAGACAAATCAGGAAAATGGGCAATTTCTGTGATGAAATCCACCTACAAAAAGTCATGTGACTTTGTACACCAAATCATTGCAAACTTTGTTTCAAAAGAACTTGCAAGAGTTCTAAGAAAGAATCCATGAATTGGCGTGGTGAAGTCTTTGTGTGTTCCATAATTGTAAAACAAAATGTCAAAGAGGGTGGATTCAGCCACTTGGCCCTTTCAGGGGTTTAAAGTTCCTTAAGAACAAATTAAATCAACTGCTTAAATTCTTGACTTCTTAAGTATGGTCCAGTTATCTTGATTCCCAAAGAGGCAGTTTCCATGTACAGTCAAGCCAGTGCTAGCGACCACCTGTCTATAGCAGCCAACCTGCCTATAGTGGCCACCAAAGGTGATCCCCCTTAACAGCAAAACAGTGTTAATATGGAAACAGTCTATAGAGATCATTTGTCTACAGTGACCACCTTTCTTGTTTCCCTTAAAGGGGACCACCAGGCAAAGAACAACACATTATTATATGTTTTGGAACCGTTTTGTGATATCAAATAGATACCCAACATTTTGCAAAGGGTTGTGTAATTCATAAACAAAGCAATTAATTTCCACCACTTACGGAACCACTGCTATTTCCTGGTTCCATACGGGCCAACCATTTGCGAGTGTGCCAATGCTATTCACTCACCGCGCACATAGCACATGCGTAATTCAGACCGCATGAACGCATGCTTTACAATGGTGATGCTTTTCCAATTTTTTTTTCTTTTTCTGGAAACATATTTTTGTGAACTTGTTGATGGAATGGAATACTAAAGATGTTACCTTTCTTTAATAAGAATATTATTTTTGGGTGGTGGTACCCTTTAAGTGGTCACTATGAACACAGGTTTGACTGTACATTGTTATGGAACCTGTCAATAGAGGTCACAGTGACCACCTTTCTTGTTTTCCTTAAAGTGGTCACGTTTATATAAACAGGTGAGACTGATCATGGATTAAATGAATCCATCATCTTTAAAGACCACCTGCTCCTAAAACCTAGATGGTGGAACAGGCTTAGAAATACTCTTCTGAGGCATTCGCATACTCATTGCGAATGACGGACAGTGCCAGATTTTTGGTTCCATTTCGTGCTTGGTGCTGGTGGCCATTCAGTAGAGAGGACCCATTGTCTGCGCGGTACATGATGTTTGGATTGGTGGCTGCCAGACCAAAGATCACCTGGTACACATGAGGAAGAAGAAAACAATGGCACATAATAATAATAACAATATATTCAATTTATATAGCACCTGATATGATAGGTCATCATCTCTGAGTGCCTTACAATATTATTACCCTCCCCCCCCCCACCCTCATTATGGCTGCCTTAGAGTGAGCAGTCAACGGTATATTGTAATTTTCTATTCATTACTGCCATAAAGACAATTTTACATTTGTTATGCAATTTTGTATTGAATGCCATGTTCAAATAATGCTTGTACGTTTGATATGCAGCGTAAGTATTAACAAACCTTAAGTTGTGTTAGAAAAATTAGTTTTAACTAGAAATAACACTGAATGTGATTAAAGGGTTGGTTCAGACGATTTCAAAACTAATGTACCAGAATCTAAAAAAATTACTCATATAAAAATATATTACCAATCAGGATGATTTATACTCTATTGTTTTGTGTCTGCAATTTTTTTTTTATTCATCGTCTATTTTCTGTACGCTTCCGATTTTTATCACGTGGTCGCGTGACGCGCCAGCCTCACTTTGCTTTGTATTGGCAGCAAAGTGAGGCATCGACGTCACGAAAATTGCATGCTGGGATTGATCCCACTGGCGGCAGATTCGATCAAGAACTGTTACCTTATTTAGTCCAAAAGTGATTGTGAATGATCCAGTTGGTCTTTTTTCGTTGGGACAAAGGCAATATGTTGAACATAATATTGCTTCTTTGATTGGTAAATGCTGGAAATCGTCCGAACCCCTCCTTTAATACCCCCGCAGTACTCGTATGTGAAGATACAACAATGATTAAGTGAAGTGTACCACATTATCATTAAAATTGCTCAAAAACTGAGGAAAAAGTTCGCTCCAGAAGGTTTTTATAAATGGCACATTTTTGGAGCAAATTTGTGGTTACCATAGCAACGCCTTATCTAAAAAAACACAATTATGTCTTACACACAATCCCCTCAAGAACATCAAGTGTACCAATTTTTTTTTATTAGAATAGCTCAAAAAATGCAGAAGTACATGTAGTTTGCTCCACAAGGTTTTTATAACAAAATTATATATTTTTTACAAATTGTGGTTACCATGGCAACACCTTATCCGAAAGACACAACAAATATATCTTGCACAACCTCACCTGAACAACATTAAGTGTACCAAATTTCATCAAAATTGCTCTAAAACTGTGGAAGTAGTTCCATCCACAAGATTTGTATATTTTGGTACAAATTTGCGGTTACCATGTCAACCCCTTATCCAACAATCACAAAAAATATGTGACCGAACAGCCCAAAATGAGATACTCCTCGACATTCTTCATGTTTGAGTTATGTATACCATCTTGTTCTCCATGTCTTAAGCTTTAATTTGATGTTTAAATCATAATTTTTGGTAGCTTGAGCACCGAGATACAACTATTTTAATGTGGAATAGATAAACGGCAGTGGAAAAAAAAATACGGAGAAAATCGCTTTTAAAGAATACGGTACGGTTTGCTCCGGAACTCATGTTGTCCGCATCTAAATAGCGCGAATGTCAGCAAAATTCACCAAGTCCAAGTCCATGGAAACGGTTAACCAATCACAGTGTAGTTAGCATAATAGACCCGTCTCCGATCGATAACCGCTTTTCGTGAAAACGCGGCTATTGATATCACCCCGCCCGGCCCCGCGAGAAGACGGGGCGGACTTTGATGATTAGATCAGGGAGCGGCCGCTCGAGAGTTTTTCAGTCCGTCAGGCCATCCGACAAAGTAACATACTCTGAATTTAAAAAAATAGCTTTCACATCGCGGCACAAACTTTTGAGACTTACGAGTCTTTTCATAGAGATAGTAAACGAGCAGGATGCAAGATAATGTCCATTCCGGCGTGGATTTTGAACGCTAATCGCAGTCGAATAGGCGCGGCGCGTTACTACACAATGGACGGATTATAATAGTATAGGCGCGGTGTTCAATGCAGGGCCTGGGCGCGGCGTAGCGGGTATTCAGCGGGGGATCGATGCGATCTGTCATTGCCGCCTATAGTATAAGCCTTACCCCTCCTCTATTATTTGGATGATCCACTGTGTCAGCTTGGGTCTAGTTATTTAGCACAAAAGAGTGAATGTCCACATCAGATTTTGCATCTGTTAATTAGCACAGTTTTTAAAGGGAAAAAAAAAAATCGGCTTTTCAAAAAGTTGTTGGGAAATTTCTATCTTTGTATTGTATTACTGTGCTATTTTGTTTATGTGTTAATGTCTGTTTTTGTTAATAATTTCTATAATACTTATCTATAATAATTATCATATCCATGAGTATCGTTTTCATTGTTGTTGTTGAATGTTGATGATCACGATGATGATAATCTTAGTGATGATGCATGTTGATTCAATCATCGTCCCCGGCAGCTCCCCGGAGTCCGGCGGCTGTCAGATGATCTAACGCCTCCAACACTTCTTTCTCACGCTGCATGTCCAATTTACGACGAGGTAAATTTGTTTGAAAAAAATGCCACGAAATCGAATCAAAAATATTTCGAATACGTAAAATAATAATGCTAACGATAACCTATATTTTGCAGTCGAAACTATAACCGTAAAAGGCAAAAAAAATAAATCTGTATTGAGCGATGACGAGTGCGTAGCGAAATGATCTGACGTTCCAAAAACTTCCGGGTTAAGGGTTGTGCCTGTGCTCATATCGATCTACTAGTAATTACCATACACATCCACACAATGCATCACACCATTACACACCGATGTTCTATAGAAATCGGTGCCACACACGTACACCGAACCGTACATAGCCGCACGCGCTCTACATGTATAATAAACTATAGAAAGCCTGCAATAACGATAAGCCAATGAACGGCGAGCGGTTACTAGGGGGCGGAGCTTCGACGTCTTTCCGTTTAGCTCTTCGCATCGCTCGCTCGCGAAGCAAAAGCAAAACGAAAAAAGTGGATAAACATGACTCCAGAAAAATGATAAAATTTCATATTTAGGTTTACTATTTTGGTCTGAAATTTTCACACATGATAGATTAAACTATGGGGAATCTTATAAGACAAAAAAACAAAATACTCGATTTTTTTCATTTCATTACTTAATAGTCAATTTTCTCGGTTTGAGCAATCCCGACTTGTATCTCTTTTTGAGCTAGCCAAACACATATGTCTTGCACCAAATTTCATTAAAATTGCTCGAAAACTGTGAAAGTAGTTTGCTCCACAAACTTTTTGCAACGGACCGACCGACCGCCCGCCCGTACGCCAATTCCTATATACCCAACCTTTGTTTGGCAGGGGTATTATAGCAAGTATTAATCAATTCTGGCAAACACAGATCATAATACAAATGTGACAAGCAATATACGCATGTCGCTTTCACAATGTCCAAATTGGAAATTGGATACACAATTTGTACACATTAACCCGTTCCCTTCAAGATTCTGAAATTGTACAAAGCCCAACTGGTTCCAGTAAAGCAGCTGGTTAATACTTGCAGAGCTGCTTTAGCAGTTATACATCTAAACATAATACGAACCTGATCTCCATGGTAACCATTGTTGACATTGTGCATGTAGTAGGTCTGATGTTTGGCATCTATCATGCCGCGCCTGAAGCTTTCCTGACGTCGCATGCGAACGTAGAAGTAGCAGCAGGACGAGACAAACAAGATCAAGAGCAGCACCCCCACAAGTGACAACAGGCCAGCCAACAATCCAACATCAATGTTGCTTGTTCCTTCGGCTAAAATAATGAACAAAAAGGATTACACATACTTGGAAGTATTCAAGACTTTAGAGTCAGCATTAGCACTGGTAACGTTAGATATTGCTATAAGACAGTGGCGTAGCTAGGCGGAGGTGGGCGGGGGGGGGGGCACGTGCCCCCCAATAATTTGCCTAAACAATAACAAACATAACAGGAAAATCTGTTTTAAAATAAAGAAATACATATTAAAGGTGTGCCCGACAATGCTACGCCACTGCTATAAGGCATGTTAGACATGATTAAAAGCAATGCCATCCCACTTGACAACAAATCAACATCGCTGTTTCTTGTTCATGCAAAATCAACAAGGGTTATCAGTTCAGATTTTGGTTGGTAGCATTTTTCTCTATATTGCTATAAGACATAGCAAACATGATCTGATTCAAGCTAATCAAACAACAGTTTAGGGAAACCTCTCACACAACAAACGTTTTACATTTATAATTTAATGAGCCCTGTGATCTTTGACCTCGTGACCCTGAAATCTATTAATTTCATTAGCTCCACGGGATACAAAATGGTACCAAGTTTGGTGTCAGTATAGGTAAAAATTTTCTTGAAATATTCTGATAACGATAACTAAATAACAGTAAAGTATGTAATCAAGTATAGTTGGACCAACAGACAATATCAAATCATAAGAGGTCTGAAGCATAAAAGAGATAATTTTTTCCTGAAAGAAGAACATGTAATCCTGGAATTGTCCTTACCCAGTGTTGCTGGAACAGGTGTGGTGGTCAACACTTCAGTTTCTGTATATCGAAAACAGCAAATAAATGAATACATTAAATTAAATGAAATAAAAGATGATCTAGGTTTTGTAAATGGTTGATATTCAGTGATTATTTTGTATTTAAACAGAACATCTGAAGACATAAATAATACCGTAACTTGTAGATATATACATGCACATCCAGTATTTGCAACCTGTAGTACAACAAATCAAATCAAACCAAAGAAAATCAAAGTGACACAATACCTTCTGTGCAGTATCTGCCTGGAAGGGCTGCTAGGTAAAGATCTGTAAAACCATTGAAACACTGGCAGGTATAGCCCACCCCAGACTCTTCGACACAGAAGCCATTTGCAGAGCAATCATTTGTCGTTGGACTCAAGCATTCCGTAACAGTATTTGAAATGTCTGGAATAAAAGAAAAATTTAATAATAAATACAAATAATCATAATGGTTATTTATAGCGCCATTCACGCCAGAATAATAGCGCTAATTACACCCTCATTATAACTTCTGTCAACGGACATGCAATCAAAGAGCACATTACCACTCCCTGTCTAGGGAGAGTTCCAGCCAGTCACCTGTTAGGCGCACACAAATATTTATATTTTGCAAGATTGCTTATGCTTAAAGGACCTACAGCGTCTAGATGGCCTAATTTTCACAATTCGGCTCTCTATAAGTAATTTTTCCTGAAAAAGGGGAATTTGGCAGTCATTTCTCATGAAATCAATCAATTTTGGGGTAATTAGTAAATATCTTATTGTCCTGGGAACGCCCCTTTTAAATCGCCAAAATGTGACGTCATCTAAAGATCGTACTAATGCACTAAATTCTGTAGATGACGCGTCATGACGTAAGCCAATGAATTGTCAATCATGTCAATGTCAATGTCAATGTCAATCACGCTGCAGCTTCTTGACCCTAAATGTGGGTGGGGCGTAAACTGGCTGCTAAGTGAGATTTGGCATCAGAAAATTAGTCTTAAATCACTACTGTGTTTATTTTCATGGATTTTTTTTCGGCAGACCTATTTTACAAGTCATCAACTATGGAATAAGTGCCAAAGTACGTTGTATTCTTTAGGTCCTTTAATCAAAAATATATTCTATAGCAGGATTTTAAGCAGTTGTTGCATATTTAGAGCTACCATCTATAGACTGATGCTCTAAGTTGAGACACAATCCTTCTAGGATCCTATTTCAATGTTTGTGAAATTTCAATGTCAGAAAGTATGATATTTTTCTGTAGTTTTTCTTATCACATAACTTGTAAAGACAACATTTGTTGTAATTTCTTTGGGGAGCTTGCTAGTATTACAAGCTCTGCTTCTTTTCCAAGTCTCCCAAATATCCGCATATCATTTTTAACCTAAGATGTTAAAGGGATAGTTGAGTTTTGGTAAATCGAGTAGTTTTGGTCAAACAGAAATTTAGTAACCAAAATCTGAATCATCACATTAGAAACTAACAGTTATGACTCCACCATGCTCAAAAGGAACACAAAATTACAAATGACTAAGTAAAGAGCATGTTATCATTCAAAAATAGCCGTTAAAACTCATGAGGGCACTCTCTCAAAAAATCACTGGTTTCATCAATTTTAAACAAAATATTGTGCATGCGATGCTTTTTTGAAATAGTGATTAGATAGAGATATAATCAACAACTATTCAACAACCTCTTCTCTCAATTTTTGAAAAGAGAAAGCATTTTGTTTAATGTTTAACGGCTGGTTCAAAATTCTCTTATAATTGTGGGGCCCCATATTTATTACAAATGGTCATGTTTATGGATATTTCAGCCATTTCTGAACCGATTTTGATCAAATCAAGTTTATTCTGTCATTAATATATTATGGTCTTTCAAATTTGACACTCAGTTTCTCATTATCTCACACAAAAAAGAATTGGGTATCGCCCTCTATACCAGAACTCAACTATCCCTTTAAATCAATTTCTCTCCCCCACTAATACCAAACCTGCCAGATTCTACCTTCTCCCCAAGATACACAAACCAGGGAATCCAGGCCGTCCTATCCTATCGGGGAATGGTTCACCCACAGAGAACATCTCACTCTTCGTTGATTATCACATTAAACCTCTTGTCCTTCTAGCACCTGCCTACATCCATGACACCCCTGACTTTCTTAGGAAACTTGAAGCCATCAAGGATCAAATACCAGAGACTGCCATCATTGGCACTTTTGATGTTTCTTCCCTGTACACCAACATCCCTTTCGATGAAGGAGTCACTGCATCATGTGAAGCTTTGACTAGGAGCGGTCACTCCAACCCACTCATTTCTGACATCAAATCTCTCATGTCCCATGTACTAACCAAAAACAACTTCACTTTCTTGGATCAGCACTATCTACAGGTATTTGGCACGGCAATGGGTACCCGTATGGCTCCCTCATTTGCCTGTCTCTTCATGACCAAGCTCGAACAGCAGATGTTGGATTCAGCTCCGTGTCGTCCATGGATCTGGTGGCGCTACATTGACGACATCTTCTTCATCTGGACCAGTGATGAAGACAGCCTCAACACATTCATTGATCACATGAATTCCTTTCATAGGACTATCAAGTTCACTTCTGATTTCTCCCCAGATGAGACGCACTTCCTAGATGTCACCGTCAAGAAGGCAAACGGCCATATCACCACAGATCTCTACACCAAACCGACAGACACCCACCAATACCTTCATTCTACTAGTTGCCATCCCCGTCACTGCAAGACCGGCATCGCTTACAGCCAAGCTCTCCGACTCCGCCGCATCTGCTCCAAAGATTCCGACTTTTCCCTCCACGCCAGAAATCTCAAGAAACATCTCACATCTAGGGGTCACAGTGCCAGAACAGTTACACAGGCCATTAACAAAGTTCGTTCTCTCCTCAGATCTGATGTCCTCAAGCAGAAGACTCACAACCAGACCACCACTAACGTGTTGCCCCTTGTGACCACCTTCCATCCCAACTTACCTCCCCTCCGTACCATCCTCCACGATAATCACCACATCCTCCACACCTCCGACCGGCTCCAACATGCTGTCCCAGACCAGCCCATTCTTGCCTACCGACGCCCCCGAAACCTCAAGGATCTCATCGTTCGTGCTGAAGTCCCTCCTCTCACTAATGATTCTTCTCCCACACAGCATGGCACCTTCAAGTGCACAGCCGACAGATGCGTCATATGCAAGGTTCATCTCTCCCAGGGCGATTCCTTCACCAGCCACTCTAACAACCTCTCTTTCCACACTAAAGGTAACATCATATGCACCACCACCAACGTTGTCTACCTGATCACCTGACGAGTCTGCCGCATCCAGTATGTAGGGGAAACCAAGACCACTCTCAAGAGACGCTTCTATGGACACAGATCCACCGTCCACACATCCAAGCTCGACACCCCAGTTGGCCATCATTTCAACCTACCTAACCATTCCATTTCTGACATGATTCTACAGGGCATAGAATCTCTAGGCAACCGCCCAGATTCGCTACGCACCAGCAGGGAGAAACACTGGATGAGATGTCTCTGCACCATCCAACCCCGTGGGCTTAACATTCAAGAAGGCAGTGTTTAGCTTCATCCTGCACATTCTCCTAATATGCTTGCTATCTTTGTTTTGTTTTTGTTTTGCTTCCATTAACTTTTCTCAACAGATCTCCATGCTTCCTTTTGAACACATTGTTGTATTCACATTCACTATGCTTTGCACATTGGTACGTTTCGTATGATTGCATTATAACTTGTATACTCGCATGTTCTCACATTTACATCGTGTCACCTACATGCTTGTTTAACTAACATTTATTATTCTCTTGTTTTCCCACAGGCTTCCCTCTCATTTATTAGCAGATTCTCTAATTTTCCCTCCTTATCCATTGTTTGCTCGATTTTCATCCAGTCTTCTATTCTCTCACTTTTTCTTTACATTAGAGTATCATTTGTTATAGTTTGATACTGTATATAGTCGTACATATTGTATATATGCTCATCTGTTTATTGATATAATGTATCACATGCACCACTTTTTAATTACGTTCAATCTACATTTCTCCCACTTTCTGTTTTCCCACAGGACTCTAATCGGCAGTCATCTGCATTAGTTTCATAAGACTCATTTATTTATGATGTTGTAATTATTTTCATATGTTGTTTATATCTTAATACACTTATTTATATATCATGTATATATCTTGCCAACTAATGATAAACCAACATTACACTACCATTTTCCATTTTTCTACAGGGTTCCATTTGTGTACATCCTTCTTTCTCTTGTGCATTCTTCATCTTTCAATTGATCATCACCCATTCTTATCCCCCCTCCCTCCCCATCAGCATTCCTTTTCATCCTACCATCACTCTTCATTAATCCCACCTCCTCCACTTAAGCACCCCTTTGTTTACCCCCCCCCCCCCCCCCTACCCTCACACCTCCCTCTTCAATCATTTGTGGCCACCTTGGCCTCCTTTACCATAAGCCCTTTCATCTCACCTCTATTCACATCTCGCCTCCATTCACTATTCATGTCCTTAATTACCATCCTGTATGGTACTCCTTTGATCTTGCCTCCTATCTCTCTATGAACCACACTCCAACCCCTTGCCCCTTGTTACATAACTTCTCTTTGTGTGTATTTCCTCCAATCCCAGCCTATCCTAATTGGCCACTCACAGCCTTTTCATTGTTCCATGTCTTCGCCCCCTTCTTAGTTGTTTACATGTGTACCTCTATGTGTATATATACTCCGCAAAAAAAGAAACTGGACACTTGTATGAGTTGAAATATTTCATATTAATGTACGACAAAGTGTACATGATCATATATCAAATTAAAGGGAATTTAGTCCTCTACATGCAGGGTATAACTTAAAGGTGTAATCGTTCATGCATGAAATGCCATGGTCAATTAACACTAGCAAGGTTTGTTTTCAAAAATAGCAAAACAATGGAGGACCACACCATTCGACTGAAATGATAGTAAGCGTTTCACTTAAAACAAGATGAGCGGGGCAAGTAAATTATGACATTATTCAACCTTATTGTTATGAACAAACTCTGGAAATACAAATTTGTCAATAAAACAGGGCCAGGTTATGAGAGCATTACCATACTGGTCTGTATTACAGACATGAAGCTTGTCTATTTCATGTGTCCCCTGCAATTTTAACCATATTTACCTAGAGAAATGTCATGTTAAAGACTGCCCAACTGTTTGACCAAGGTTGACTTCAGGTTTTGAAGATCTTTGGACTACGGTAGAATTCTTGAGAAGAATTTATACCATTATCATGCTGAAATAAGGGCACAAACTGTGGTTTTGACTAATAAAGCTTTGCCATGGACTTCCCCATTTTGTTACTTTTGTATGAAAATAACACCTATAACGTTCACAATTTGTCTTCATTTATACTCTTTATTGAGATGAAGATAGAAAAGGTCACATTTGTAATGACAAATTATGCCATCTCATTAATATAGCGTTTTAGATTATGCTTATCAACATTTATATGGTTGAGTGGATGTTCCATTTTTGCTATTTTTGAAAACAGACCTTGGTGTGGTTAATTGACCGTGACAAGTCATGCATGAATGATTTCATCTGGATTTCATGCGAATATTGAAGAGGGTAATTTTATCTTTAATTTGATATACAATATCATATATTTTATCGTTAATGAATACGAAATATTTGGTCTCATACAAGTGTCCAGTTTCTTTTTTTGCGGAGTATATATGTTGTTTTCGTTTGTATAATCGTCACTTTATAGCCTCTGAAGAAGATTCTGCTAGGATCGAAAATTTAGGCCCTATATTGACTCTCATTTTTATTACCCGGCATCATTATAGTAGCTAAGCAGTTTTCAGCAGTATTTTTGCATCATTTAATTCAATTTAGCTACAAGAAGTAGCAGGGTTGGGAAAAAAATCATGATAAACAAAATTATTTGATTTAAATCTTTTGTTAACTTTTGTTATCAGATTTGTATTTAATTTTTTGGAAAGTCATCAGATACATTTACAATTTAAAAAAGCATATTCTTGTAGATTGTATATTGCATTTAAAATAGAAAAGGACAAAAGATGAGAACAAACTATTAACCATTCACTTTGATATTCTTAAATTCCCATAGACGTTGTTAATAGCCCACCCGGTTCACATTTGGGGATACTTTTGGTATTTGTTCAATATAGTATTAAAGGGTAGCACCATCCAAAAATAATATTCTTATAAATGAAAGGAAACATTTTTAGTAGTCCATTCCATCAACAAGTTCAGAAAAATATGTTTCCTGAAAAATATATAATTGTAAAACGCATCAGTATACTAAAGCATTGCATGCGTTCATGGGTCTGCATGTACGAAGACTACCTTTGTCTGTTTGCAAACGTACGCATGAATAGAATTGGCGCACTCGCAAATGTTTGGCGCTACGGAACCATGAAATAATAATGGTTCCGTAGGTAGTGGTAATTAATTGCATTGTTTATGAATTGCACAACCCTTTGCAAAATGTTGGGTATCTATTTGATATCACAAAACGGTACTTAAACATATAATTATGTGTTGTTCTTTGTCTGGTAAAACTATTTTATAATATTTTGTATCAGGGCTGTGTGTGTTTTATGATATCTAAGAAATGTAATTCAACCAGCTCTAACTTCTAATCGCAGGGTTGGGGAAATCCTGAATTAAAGGGAGTATCCGTGATTTTTCAAGCCAAATTTCAAAAATTATTATCTCATCATCTCTAAAGTGCATGCTACATTATATAATTCCCATAATACCAATTACCAGTGACATTGATTGATGCTGGAGTTTATAGCAAACTGAAACAAGACGTGTCAGATTTTGTCTATTTAGCGTGAATGTTTCAAACTTGTTTTAATCTACACTAAAAACTGTGCTCTAACTTATGTTATTATCATCAGCACCATCACCATCACCATCATCATCATCATCATAATCAGCATCATCAGCATCATCATTATCATCATCATTATCATCATCATCATCATAATCAGCATCATCATTATCATTAACATTTAGAAGTAGTATTTTGTTGTATTATTACCTGTGGCATTGATTGGTGCAGGGGACAAGAAAAGATCATTGGTGTCAGCTAGGAGATGTCCATTGGTTTCCACACTGTGTCCCTGCAGGGTGTTCTGTATGGTGGATGCATCTCCTGTAAATGTTTCTTCCGTGCTTATCTGCATTTCCACTCCAAGACCAAGACTGCCAGAGTGAAAACTGACTTTGCTGTTGATGATCCCGAAGACACCTCGTGCCTCCAATATTTTGTAAACCTGAAATCACATTGACAAATATTTAAATCTCATGTTATGTCATCGTCCGATGGCATAGTGGGTACTTCAAAAATACTATTTTGTTCATGACCCTCTCCGACAAAATGAAATGTTTGCTTGGCAAAAACAACATATCAAATTCTGACTGCCTTGCTAACAAATCCTACGCTGGACACCCCCAGGTAGAAGACAAAGGAGTCGACCAAAATGAGCGGACAACAGAACATTCAAAGTGACCATCATGGCTGCCTCAAGAGCTGGAACAACAGCACACCGTACTGCTGAACGATCCAGCAGCTGGAGAGGGATGACCGCCTCAGACAACACATTAGCTAGGCTACTTAACCCTAAATCCCCCTCCCACAACTTTTCAAGCAATAATTCAGAAAATAATTAAAAACTATTGGGAAAAAAATGTAGTCTTGATGATTATGCCGCAAGCTACCTGCGTGCCAAATTTTGTGGCTGCCGTGCA
This sequence comes from Echinarachnius parma, assembly GCA_037951105.1. Lineage (NCBI taxonomy): Eukaryota > Metazoa > Echinodermata > Echinoidea > Clypeasteroida > Echinarachniidae > Echinarachnius > Echinarachnius parma. The sequence goes on from JBAMJV010004292.1 coordinate 81,693, forward strand.
TTCCAAAAATCAAAGTAATTTTATGAGCTTAAAAATATGTGAATTTTCATGTACAAAACCCATGGCGAATTCCTTGTCAGTGAAATTTGCAATATTGGAAAGTCGCCGGAAAGTATCCATCATATCTATCATTGTTCAAATCTGCATAACTCTCACATTTCTTTGCTGATTTTGATAAAATGTTCTCTTATAAAAGTGGCCAGAGACCGAGATCACTGGTTTAGTTGTGTAAACGAGGGGAGGGGGGGGGGGGGGGGGGTAGATCAGAGAAAAGATGGACCTTTCTGATTTTGCTTTGCTTTTTTTTCTTTTTTTTTTAGGGGGGAGGGGGGTGCTTACGCACAGGCCTCAGTGGGTTAAATGGCAACATGTCTTACAAATAACACACCACAACTCTAGCTTATCTTACAGTTTCCTCAATCTTCTGTGCTTTCTCCATGAAAAGAGTGCTTGTAGGATCTGCCAGTGCTGCATCATCGAAGGCAGCACGGATGTCATTCATCGCCAGAATGTTAAAACCTAGCAAGATTATCTTAGTCACTGTATATGGTTGGGCCCATAGAGAGAGGGAGGGCGAGAGAGGGAGGGCGAGTGAGGGAGAGAAATAGATAATTAGAAATATAATTTACTAAACAACTTCTATTGATATTATTATTTTTAATAGACATTTGTGGTTACTACCTTTAAGAAAATATGGTGAGTCCGTATCAAATCATCCAAAATGTTTCTCTGTAACCATTGTGAATTAGCTCAAAGTTGGTTAAAGGGTGATACAGGGTACACGTTTTAGCACGATCAGCCTGACATGTTGTATTGATCTTAATACTCATTTTGGAGATGATCAGCTTAGAATACTAATAATAAAGTATTGAAATATTTAGCTGTTAAATAACAAGGTATGAAAATATTTTACTTTAAAATTATTAAGCATATTATTACACACACCAACTTTGAGCAAGTTTGAAACTGGTACAATAAACAAGGCAATAACCGTAAAGTGTCTCATCCACTTGCGCGCAATTGACCCTCATTTGACCTTTGACCTACTTATGTGACCTTTGACCCCAGAATATCATGGAGGCCAATGTAGGGCACCTACCAATCAAGTTTGGTTACAAACGGATGCAGGGTTGGAAAGTTATCAACCCTAATAGACACATGCAGGTAAAACTTCACATTGACCCTCATTTGACCTTTGACCTACTTATTTAATGGGCGAGTCCATATCATATCATTCAAAATGTTTCTCTGTGAATTTGCTCAAAGTAAAGTTGGTTAAAGGGAGGGTTAGGTTTTAGGTTTTAGCCCGATCCGCCTAACATATTTTAATAAAAGTGCTCTTAATACCCATTATGGATGATCAGCCGTATAAGAAAGTATTGAAACCATTTGGCTATTAAATAACAAGGTATGAAAATATTTAACTTTCAAAATTTAAAGCCAATCATTACACACACCAAATTTTAGCAAATGTGAAATAGGTACAATGAAAAAAAACCCAGGCCTTGGGTGATTTGACTCAAAATATAAAAAAGCCTACAAGCTAGTTGTATTTGCCAGACGTGTTTACAACGCATCATCACTGACTTACAGTCTTTTCTGGGAATTGCAGAAAAGAGAGGTGCCAGTTTATATGCCCATGCATCTCTGGTTATTATAAGGTTAGGTTTGAGAGGTTATTCTTGTCCGAATCAAATTCTTTTCTGCATTACTACACATTAGCTGTAACATTACTATCACAGATCTATATTCCCCTATCTCGCATTGTTCACATTAGCTGTAACATTACTATCACATATTTATATTCCCCTATATTGCATTGTTCACATAAGCAGTAACATTACTATCACATATTTATATTCCCCTATCTTGCGTTGTTCACATTAGCTGTAACATTACTATCACATATTTATATTCCCTTATCTCGCATTGTTCACATTAGCTGTAACATTACTATCACATATTTATATTCCCCTACATGTATCTCGCATTGTTCACATTAGCTGTAACATTACTATCACATATCTATATTCCCCTATCTTGCATTCTTCCACATCAGCTGGAACACTATCATCACATAGTTAGCTTCTGTTCTTTTCTCCACATTGTTGTAACCAATATCCAGTACATGTTTACATACAATGTTATCAAACCTGTCTATAACTGTCTACATTCATGACCAATTTGCCAATAGTGGCCACTGAAAGTAATCCCCCACAAATAAAAACAGTTTTATAGAAACTGTCTACAGAGGTCACCTGTCTACCACTTAGGTGGTCACTATAAACAGGTTTCACTGTATTTACCTTTTTTGCATTTGTTATCCCGCGAGTCTCTTGAATGGGATGGTCGACACTGGCATGGCGCTCCTGGCGAGGAACACATTTCTGTCTGCAAATCTGTGCAAGCTGGCTGGCATTGGTCTATTGTATTATTGAAAAGGGGCAGAAACACAAACAGAATGTCATAAGGAGTATCTTAAACGGGAAGGAATCCCTAGCCTTTTGACTTACTGGATGTGATGAGAGCATAACTACTATCATTGCTAGTCACTTATTTCCTCATGAATATTCCCGATTACAAAAATAATCAATATTTTATGGACCACTGTCGTCTGCTTTCAATGCCCACAGGAGGCGGCCATTTCTTTTACTTCTCGCGGTGAAATGACGTGTCTGGCGGAGAACACAATAGCATTATCGTAACCCGCTATTGTGTTCTCCGCCTGACACGTCATTTCACCGCGAGAAGTTGAAGAAATGGCCGCCTCAGACCTGTGGGCATTGAAAGCAGACGACAGTGGTCCATCAAATATTGATTATTTTCATTATTGGGAATATTCATGAGGAAATAAGTGACTAGAAATGACAGGAGTTATGCTCTCATCACATCCAGTAAGACAAAAGGCTAGGAGTTCCTTCCCCTTTAAATTAAAACCAAAAAAAAATGACCAGTAATATCAAATATATTTAACTAGATGGATCTTCGACTGCGCGCAGTCGAAAATTATGCCTCCGCTATCGCGCGAATTTAATATCAAACCCAAAGACCTGTGACCATGACAATATGACCTCAAATTTTGATGGCTACATTGGCTCCCTAAGAAACATTCAGGTACCAAGTTTAATTGTAATCTGACATTTAGTTCTTGGTATTTTTCCATTACAAGTTTGTTTGGATGTATGAGTCCTGTGACCTTGACCTCAACTTCATGATCCTAATATTGTATGGCTATGTTGACTCTTTATGATACATTCAGGTACCAAGTTTGATTGAAATCTGACATTCAGTTCTTGAAATGTTGCCATTACAAGCCATTTTTGCATGTATATTCAGTCCTGTGACCTTGACCTTTGACCTCATGAAACCCAAAATCTAATCAGATCCCCAGCTAGCCACCTGACGTCGGGCCGATGTCAAAAGTTGTTGGCCGGATGTCGGCATATCGAGGTTGGCTAGAAGTTAAAATGTCCGCCAGCCCAACATCGTCACTACGTCATTTTGTGATATATTGGCATAACGTCAATTTCCGACAATGGCCCAACATCATCTCATGACATTGGATCAACATAACATTATGATGTCGGCTCGAGGTTAAAATGTCCGCTAGCCCAACATTGTCACGACATCATTCTGTGATGTTGGCCCAACGTCAATTTCCGCCAATGGCCCAATAAAAATCGATTAGACATGAATATGACATCTCAATGATGACGCCATAGCGATATTCTGCCGATGTCAGCCTCTGGCAGCTATGAAACAAGTCGGCAAATGGTCATAAAATTGATGTTGCGCCAATGTCAATAGTCCGACATGAATATGACATCTCATAAATGACGTCGGGCTAATATCGCGCGGATGTTGGAACTGGTATCAATTTAAGAGGTCGCTTAATGGTTGTGAAAGTAATGTCGGGACAATGTGATATCAATATGATATCTACAATATGATGACAGGCCGATATCACGCCGACGTAAGAACATTCAGCAATGAAACAACTCAGCAAATGGCATAACATTATGATTTCGGCTCGAGGTTAAAATTACCGCTAACCCAACGTTGTCACGACATCATTGTCGGGCAAATGTCAATTTCCGACAATGGCCCAACACCGAATCCTGACATAGGACAGATATCAAATTTTGATGTGGGTTCGACGTTAAAATGTCCGCCAGCCCAATATCGTAACCACTTAATTTTGTGATATTGGCCTAACGTCAATTTCTGACAATGGCCCAACATCAACTCATGACAATGGCCCAACATAACATTATAATGTGGGCTATAGGTTAAAGTTTCGGCTAGCCAAACATTGTCACAACATCATTCTGTGATGTTAAGCCAATGTCAATTTCCGACAATGGCCCTACACCGAATCCTGACATAGGAGAGATATCAAATTCTGATGTGGGCTCGACGTTAAAATGTCCGCCAGCCCAACATTGGCCCAATGTCATTTTGTGATGTTGACTTACCATTAATTGTTGGCACTGGCCCAATGTCAGTTACCCAACAAAGGGCCAACATCAAATCCTGACGTTGGCCCGACATTAAAATGTCCGCCATCCCGACATTAGCCCAATGTTATTAATTGAACCTCAATATGACATTTCAATTATGACGTCACACCGATATCCTGCCGATGTCAGAATTAGCAGCAATAAAACAAGTCGGCAAATGGTCATCGAATCGATGTTGCACCAATGTCTATAGTCCTACATGAATATGACATATCATAAATGACGTCGGGCTAATTTAGCGCCGATGTTGGAACTGGTAGCAATTAGAGAGGTCGGTAAATTTTTGTGAAATTGATGTCGGGTCGATATCATTAAGGAGACAAAAATATGACTTATCAATTTTGACGTCGAACCGAAATCCTGTCGATGTCAGAATGGGCAACAATGAATCGAATCGGCTTATAGTCATTGGGCCGTATGCATAAAAACAAGCAATTGCTTGTGCTAGCCTTTTGCTTGAATCGGTATGCATAAAAACAAGCAATTGCTTGTAAGCAAAAACATTTGCTTACAAGCACAAGCAATTGCTTACTGCTCGTAAGCAATGGCTTACCAAACAAGCAATTGCTTAAAACCGTATGCAGAAAACGAACCTTTTACTTGTCTTGATAAGCAATTGCTTGCGTTTTTTCAAGCACATCCAGACCAGCTTGAGCTCTTGCTTACTCAGGGCATTCGCGTTTAAGGATCAAATGTTCATACCGTTTCAGGATGATTACAAGCTCCCTATTCCAGAGGTTATGTTGTGATTTCATATTTAATCAAATTCCTGTTATTTTAGACTTTTTACGGCAATTTTTGTCCAACAATCTGCACAGAAACCCCCCTGATGCTCTGCGCGGTTTCCCCCCTATTTGCGTAATAAGAAATACTGCTGCCAGGTCGGGCACGAAGCGTTGTTGTCCTGCAGTGCGATGTTCGCACAACCGTAACGATCCTTTGTCCAACACGTAAGCAATTGCTTAGGCAGTGCAAGTAAAAGGTTTCAGCACAAGCAAAAGCTTGTGCATACGAATTTAAGCAATTGCTTGAACTTGATCTTTTGCTTGACAAGCTCTTGCTTGTGCTTAAAGCATTTGCTTACAAAATAATCTTACGAAATTATCCCGACGTCATATTGGAGATGACATATTCATGTCAGAATATTGACATCGGCTGAACATCGATTTCATGACTATTTGCCGACTCGTGTCATTGCTGACAATTCTGACATCGGCGCGATATCGGCTTGACGTCATATTTTTGATGTCATATTGATGTCCAATTAATAACATCCGTCCGACATCAATTCCACAACCATTTACCGAACTCTTAAAATGATATATTCCGACATCGGTACAACATTGGCCCAACGTCATATTTGAGATGTCATATTCATGTTGGTTTATTGACATCGGCCCAACATTAATATTACAACCGTCTATCGAGCTCTTAAATTGGTATCAGTTTCGGCATTGGTGCGATTTTAGCGCGACGTTTTATTTGAGACGTATTTTTTCGTCAGCTTAATGACATCGGCACGACATTCAACTATTTCATTTCCAAAACCTCCAACTTAAATTCGACGTTGGCGTTATGTTGGCGCGACGTCTGTTTGCCGACCGCGATCTTGCCGACGACCTGCCGACACCGGTCCGACGTCAGTTAGCTAGCTGGATACTTATAATATTTTTGTTAACTTGCTTTGAGAATCTTGAATGAATTTATTTTGTTTGATCGATTACAAACATTAGTAATTCAAAAGTAAAAAAAAAAAGAAGTATTGCTATCGGGAAATCATGATCGATTTTAAGCGATCGTAAGTGAAATGAAAATTCTAGATTTTTAGAATTATTTATATTAAAAAATATACTTTTGTCATGTCCTTGCTGCTGTATATAATTTAGAAGGACATATACGAATATAAATAACACCTTTAAATAGTGTTATGAATATGATTTGAAGGTGGATTATTTCAGATTCAACGTTCTGCAAATACTAACCATTACAAAACATACATGCTAAGAAGAAGTGTATATATATTATACCGATTGCGACCTATGTTTGTAGGACGATAGGATGATAGGTTTAGGAGTAGGCAATAGGTGTAGGAATAGGATATTTATGATTTATTAATGAATGTGTGTAAAGGTTAAACAAAATGCATGGATCGAACGTGGAATCTATGCATGTTTTTTCCAATTTCTTTTTACGTTTTTGATGTTGGTCCTACGTTGGCCATTTGACATTGGGCCATTGTCAAATTTTGATGTTGGTCCAGCATCAGAAAATGACGTTGGGCCAATGTTGGGTTAGCGGACATTCAAACGTCGGGCGAACGTCAAGATTTGATGTTGGGGCAACGTCAAGATTTGATGTTGGGCCAACAATAACAAATAACGTTGGGCTAATGTCCAGCTGGTGGACATTTTAATGTCGGGCCAACGTCAGAATTTGATGTTGGCCCAACGTCAGGATTTGATATTGGGCCATTGGCGGAAATTGACGTTGGGCCAACATCACAGAATGATGTCGTGACAACGTTGAGCTAGCGGACATTTTAACCTCGAGTCGACATCATAATGTTATGTTGGTCCAATGTCATGAGTTGATGTGCGGCCATTGTCGGAAATTGACGTTATGCCAATATCACAAAATGACGTAGTGACGATGTTGGGCTGGCGGACATTTTAACGTCGAGCCCACATCAGAATTTGATATCTGTCCAATGTCTGGATTCGGTGTTGGGCCATTGTCGGAAAATGACATTGGCTCAACATCACAGAATGATGTCGTGACAATGTTGGGCTAGCGGACATTTTAACCTCGAGCCAACATCATAATGTTATGTTGGTCCAATGTCATGAGTTGATGTTGGGCCATTGTCGGAAATTGACGTAATGCCAATATCACAAAATGACGTAGTGATGATGTTGGGCTGGCGGTCATTTTAACGTCGAGCCCACATCAAAATTTGATATCTGTCCTATGTCAGGATTCGGTGTTGGGCCATTGTCGGAAATTGACATTTGCCCGACATCACAAAATGATGTTGGGACAATGTTGGGCTGGCGGACATTTTAACGTCGGGCCGACGTCAGAACTTGATGTTCTCTCAACGTCAGGAATCGATGTTGGGCCTACATTAGAACTGACATTGGGCCATTGTCAATAATTGATGTTGGGCCGAAATCGCTAATGACGTTGGGCCAGCATTAAAAAAAGACGCCGAGCTGATGTTGGGCTGGCGGACATTTTCACGTCTCGGTGACGTCGCATGTCGCATGTTGGCCCAACGTCCCCTTACAACGAAAATGACATCGGCCCAACGTTGGCACGACGTCAGGTGGCTAGCTGGGTCATTGTTACCCAATTATGTACACTCATACTAAGTTTGAAATTGATCTGTCTACCGGTTCTTGAGATATCGTAAGAATGAGGCATTTTTGCACATATATTGAGTCATGTGACCTTGACCTTTGACCGCATAAACCCCAAAATCTAATCAGATCATTGTCACCCCGATATATACACTCATACCAAGTTTTAAATTGATATGTCTAACGGTTCTTGAGATATCGCAAGAACGAGGCATTTTTGCATATATATGGTCGTGTGTCATGAACTCGCCTCCAAATAGGGTGGAGCCGTTACATTTTTGGGATTTTTTTTTGTGCATTTTACTTCATATTTTCAAAACCAATTCATTCTGCAAAGTTTCGAAGGTATACCTCTATTTAAGATCGAGATACAGCCGTTTGAAGGTTTAAGCCGGAGGGTGGAGCAGGAAGCGGCGTCGCAGGAAGCGGCGCCCGTGTACAAAGTCTATGGGGAAATGACTCTCAAAGCGCAATTTTTCTTAAAACGTTAATAATTTTGTCAAAACTACATGTACTGTATAACTTCAATTTTGGTATCAAATGAAAGCTTACATATTGAACTTTAATGTCAAATGATTGAAAAGTGTCTTTGCCAAATAATTTTTTTATTAAATCAACACAAATAAAGAAAATTGGGGGTTTCCTGTACAGACTCTATGGGGGCACAATCTTGACCGATAAATTTTGTGAATTCTTGATAAAAACGTTAATATCTTGAGAAAAAAAAAGGTTTCAGAATACAAATTTGGTATCAAATTAAAGCTTACTTTATCAAACTGTATTATGGCTCATCATATTTAGGCTTTACTCTATATTCCATTCATCTAGTGACTCCTACTGAGTGAAAATTATTGATTATTTAAAAAATCTCCTGTAAAATAATAATTTACCCCATACAATATTATATTGCTGTCAAGGTCTAAGTTTGCACTGCAAGAAAACATTATAATTTCTTGTCTAGAGCTACTTTAGAAAAAGTTATCAGGAAATTATTGACCTCTAAAACTGTAAACAAAATTTCATGTTTTGGTCAATATGAACAATTAACTCTACACCCAGTGTTATTTCTGAGTGCATATTTTGGTTTCTTGGGTAATTTCCTTTCAGAAAATGTATAGTTTTGATAGGGTAGGGGGTCTTCCTCAGAAAATATTGGCTCTCAACTGTAACATTGTCCCGCAGAAGCCCAAAATGGCATGTAACGCAAAAGGAGGCGACCTCACGACGCATGACCATATTGAGTCATGTGACCTTGACCTTTGACCTCATGACCCCTAAAATCTAATCAGATCATTGTCACCCCAATATGTACACTAAACCAAGTTTGAAATTGATCCGTCAACCGGTTCTTGAGATATCGCGAGAACGAAAACGGGACGTACGTAAGGACGGACGGCCGACCCAAAAACATAATGACTCCGGCCACTTCGTTGGCGGAGGCATACAAACTGAGCAAAGAAAACACTTTTTCTATTGGTTTGTGCCATATACATGTATTTAGCTTTGACTAGCATGAGCATTAATCCATGCGGGACTGACTGATTATGCTACAACATGTATTCTCTATAGACCAACGCATGAGTAACAGTAACAGTAACAGGGTCAAACAGGATGTCTTTGATAGATAGCCATCCAAAAAGCTTTCTTGCTTAGTTGGTAGAGCACTGGTCTAGGCTAGCAATCAAAAAGTAAAGATTCCTCCAAACAAGATCTGAATTGACTTCTAGATTTACCTCAGAATTTGTGATGGAGAATGCGAAAATGATTTTTTTTTTGTAATGCAATTAAAACAAATCCTAACCCCAAATCCCCAATGAGAATGCACCCTCAATATCTGCCCTAAATATGATTGACCATTGTCTTACCTTTGCATGTGCCAGATACAACACTATTCCCTGGTCTGCAGGTACATAGCTGGCCGTTGTTGCAGTACTCAGTGTCTGAACAGATTGCCCCACCACACTTAAGATCTAAGGATGGAGAAAGTAGACATCATATGATGTTATCTGACTTGGTCAAATACGAGTTTGAAATTAAATCATGTGATTTTAACTTATTTTTAGTAAGTCCCACAGAAGAAGTGTTATGATTCACTCCTCAGAGACAATATTGATCGAAAAAAGAAAAGTTTCATGAACATCCAAGACTAAATTTTCTTAAGATGCAATCGATTGCAAGGTTTCTGTTCCAATCTGGAAGAAGACACATGATGTATTATACAAGTATGTTTAATGTATTGTTATGATGTCATCTGCTAGAGGGGTTGAACTGTAAACATGTGTTAAAGTCATGTTTGACATATTCTTCAGGTACCATTTACTCTGATCTAGAGAGAGAAGAAGACGAAAGAGTGGGTTCACAGGCACTTAAATAAATTAAAGGGGTAGTTCAGTTTTGGTATATAGGGCACTGCACAAAATAATTTGTGTGTGAGATAATGAAAAACTGTGTACAATTTGAAAGAGCATACAATTTCTGTGACAGAATAAACTTTATTTGATCAAAATCGGTTCACAAACGGCTGAAATATCAATAAATATATCCAATCAGAATAAATCTGGGGCCAAGATTTATTTCACGATTTTGCTTTAAATGTAAAAATGCTTACACTTTTTCAAAAAAATTCAAAAGAGGTTTTTAAATAGTTCTTGATCATCTCTCTATTCATTATTGCAACAGAACATTACATGCATATTTTTTTATGAAAAATGGTTGAAACCAATGCATTTTTAGAGAGCGCCCTCTTGTGTTTTAATGGCACTTTTTTTTTAATAACAACATGCTTTTTACTTATTTTTTTTGTAATTTTTAATACCTTTCAAGCATGGTAGACTCATAACTATTAGTTTGTAATGTTATTGTGCAGGCTTTGGTTTCGAAAGCTCAGCCTTACCCAAACTGTACTACCCCTTTAACCCTAACCAGGCCGGGGGGGGGGGGGGGGGAATACACCCCCTTTTAATGTGTAGAGAAATTAATCAAAGGTAAATTTTCCCCATCATCTATTTACCTTTGATTAATTTCTCTAAACATTAAAACATAATTTCATGCAAATATGTCCAATTTTTGCCCTCTGAACAAAGGATCATTCAAAGTCAATCGCTGTATGGGCTAATCCCATTCATCGCGTATAGCATGGAGGCTGCCATTATATTTTTTGAACCCCGGATTTTGAATTGTTCGCGCCGAAACGCTACGTCAAACCCGAACAAACTAGATGGATCACGCTATCACGCGATTTTAATATCAAGCCCAAATTAACATGCACTGATTTATTTTTTAACAATATTTTTCATATATTTGGAGTCCTGTGACCTTGACCATATGACCATAATCTTTGATGGCTCCCTAAAAAACATTCAGGTACCAAGTTTGATTGAAATCTGACATTTAGTTCATAAGATTTTGGCATTACAAGCTTTTTTTGCATGTATAATGAGTCCCGTGACCTTGACTTCAACCTCATGACCCCAACATTTTATGGCTACGTTGACTCTTTATGAAACATTCAGGTACCGAGTTTGATTGAAATCTGACATTCAGTTGAGTCTTGTGACCCTGACATTTGACCTCATGACCCCCCAAATCTAATCAAATCAGTGGCACCCCGATATGTACACTCATACCAAGTTTGAAATTGATCCGTCAACCAGTTCTTGAGATATCGCGAGAACGAGGCATTTTTGTATATATATATTGAGTCCTGTGACCCTGACCTTTGACCTCATGACCCCTAAAATCTAATCAGATCATTGTCACCCCAATATGTACACTCATACCAAGTTTGAAATTGATCCGTCAACTGGTTCTTGAGATATCGCGAGAACGAGGCATTTTTGCACATACATTGAGTCCTGTGACCTTGACCTTTGACCTCATGAACCCCAAAATCTAATCAGATCACTGCCACGCCAATATCTACACTAATACCAAGTTTGAATTTGATCCGTCAACCAGTTCTTGAGATATCGCGAGAACGAGGCATTTTTGTATATATATTGAGTCCTGTGACCTTGACCTTTGACCTCATGACCCCTAAAATCTAATCAGATCATTGCCACCCCAATATGTACACTCATACCAAGTTTGAAATTGATCCGTCAACTGGTTCTTGAGATATCGCGAGAACGAAAACAGGACGGACGGACGTACGTACGGACGGATGTACGTACGTACGGACGGACGAACAACCTGAAAACATATTGGGCCGTATGCATAAAAACAAGCAATTGATAATAAGCAAATGCTTTAAGCACAAGCAAGAGCTTGTCAAGCAAAAGATCAAGTTCAAGCAATTGCTTAAATTCGTATGCACAAGCCTTTGCTTGTGCTTAAACCTTTTGCTTGCACTGCCAAGCAATTGCTTACGTGTTGGACAAAGGATCGTTACGGTTGTGCACTGCACTGCAGGGCAACAACGCTTCGTGCCCGACCTGGCAGCAGTATTTTTTATTACGCAAATAGGGGGGAAACAGCGCGGAGCATCAGGGGGGTTTCTGTGCAGATCGATGGACAAAAATTGCCGTAAAAAGTCTAAAATAACAGGGATTTGATCACAACATAACCTCTGGAATATGAGCTTGAAATCATCCTGAAACGGTACGAAAATTGAACCTTAAACGCGAATGCCCTGAGTAAGCAAGAGCTCAAGCTGGTCTGGATGTGCTTGAAAAAACGCAAGCAATTGCTTATCAAGACAAGTAAAAGGTTCGTTTTATGCATACGGTTTTAATCAATTGCTTGTTTGGTAAGCATTTGCTTACGAGCAGTAATTGCTTGTTTTTATGCATACCGATTCAAGCAAAAGGCTAGCACAAGCAATTGCTTGTTTTTATGCATACGGCCCAATGCCTCCGGCCACTTCGCTGGCGGAGGCATAACAAGCTCGGCCTCTTTTTGTTAGCTCTCGCAGCTCGCGGGGTTTGTGCACAAACACAAGGCAAAACGTGAGCCAACAAAAAGAGTAGTTCGGGTTTGACATTTTAGAGCGATCCGAGTTTCATAAACATCAATGGCAGCCTCCTTGGTGTTCGCGATGAATGGGATTATCCTGTACAGCGAGTGACTTTGAATGATGCTCATCCCTTGCTCAAAAGGCCAATGTTGGTCGTATTTGCATGAAAATGTGTTTTAATGTTTAGAGAACATAATCAAAGGTGATTATATGTTGGGGAAAATGTCCCTTTAATTAAGTCATAAAGAATATTCATACACAAAATTAGCATATTCTGAGCTATATTTAGTGACTTACAGATAAAAAGGGGATTTCTGCATAAATTTGCATAATTAATCAAAAATTGATTATTTTCAACAAAATAACAATGCAATCTTGTAGATTATGTTGCAAGCTATCTGCGTGCCAAATTTTGTGGCGGGGGTGGTGGAATCCACCTCCCGGCCAGAGCATAGCCAAAATAACCCAGCCTGGTTAGGGTTAAATTCTATTTAATTTCTGTTTCAAAAACAAATATCAAGGGAACTGCAATGTAATTATTAACAAAATAAATTAACAAACACTTTCAAATGTGATCTTTAACAAAATTACAAAATATATTAAAAACACTTTTAAAATGTGATCATTAAAGGTGGTATCTCACCGGCCTGGAGACTAGTTGGCGATCTGTTGGCAACTGAGTCTCCGCTGGATGCGGAGACGTCTCCGCGACGTCTCCTGGAGACTATAGCCGGGTCGCCGGGGAGTCGCGGGGAACATGGGCGTAGATACTTAGTATACGTAATACGTATTCATCAGGGGGAATGAATGAATAGATCTTCCCCCTAGTTGAATAGGTATCAATGACAGATCTACGCCCATTGTGCCGGGGAAATCAAACGTGTCTGAATTTTTGGGAGACTTTTTCCAGTCTCCAACAGGTCTCAGAGACGTCTCCGCGATGTCTCCTGGAGACTAGCCGGGTCTCCGGGGAGTCGCGGAGAAATCAAACATGATCAATTTTTTTGGAGACTTTTTTCAGTCTCCAGCAGGTCTCCGCGACGTCTCCGAAACCTACTGGAGACCAAGGCGACTGAGAGGAGATGTTGCAGCGACGTCTTCGCGACTTTGCTTGACCCACTTTAGAGACCACGTGACTGAGGTCTTTATCATCTAGTTGTAGATCTAGATATATATAGACAGGCAAAAGTCGCGGCGACGTCGCCGCAACCTTGTTGAGACTCGAGTCGCCAACAGGTCGCCAACTAGTTTCCAGGGCGGTGAGATACCACCTTAACCAAACTACAAGAGTTGTATAAAAAGGTAAAAAAGGCACCACAACCTGATTCATGTCGAGGTGCTTGGTATTAATAGTTAATATGTTAATTATTTGATGGCTTACAAACAATTAAATGACTTGATTTTACAAGGATGTTTAATGCATTCTTGTACACATTCAAATGTACACACTTATTAAACTCATGTATGACATTCTTCAGATACCATTTACTCTAATCTAGAGAATAAAAAGAAAGATGAATGTTCCCATGACTACCATTTTTCACATTAATACCATAAAGAATAACATGAGTAAACAAATTATCTACCAGGTTCTAGTAGACAACTAAATGCTTACCTATTTCACATCTCGATCCTGTATATCCCTTTGTGCATGAGCAGCTGTAGGACGTTGGAGTCTGAATGCATGTACCTTCATTCATGCAATGTTCAATTGGACATGATGTAGTGGGAGTCACTGAAATAAGAGAATTCTCATTAGAAAGATTCCTTTAAATAGTATGTATTTGAACATTTTAAAAGATATTGTCCACCTTTTGAAGGAGCGTCTAGATGGCCTAATTTTCACAATTAGGCTCTCTATACGTATTTTTTCCTCACGAAAAAGAATTTGGCAGTCATTACCTCCGCCGTACGAAATTGGAAGGAGGTTATGTTTCTCGTACGTTTCTAATTCTGTTGTTGTGTTTTAATTCTTTTGTTTCTCTTTGTGTGTTAGTGTGTTCGCCTGTTAATACGCATGCGCCAACTACAGCTGAATGCTATATCTAGATAGAGAACTCTGATCGCCCCCGTTACATACTCGTCTCCTTACCAAGTATTTTTACCAAGTCGCCATTATGTATTAGGGGCGACTTGGTAAGGAGGCGAGTATGTAATGGGGGTGATCGGATGGGGGGCGACCCCGTCTAGTCACCGTAACCATATATGGAGCGAATCGCGCTGTTATTTGTTTGCGATGCCGAGCTAGAAAGCGTTTTAAATACAACAAAATAAGCATAAAAAATACATGTCATGTAGTGGGAGACCCGAGATCGGTGGGTTAATTTATTTTTTTCGTGATTTTATGTTTTGCCAGTAACTGAATTCTCGTAATCTGGTAGGTAATTCACAGATTGGTCTGGATGACGGTGTTCTTCACACATGTCATAGACACACCATAGACATTATCCAATGCAGTGAGATTGCTATTAACATGATTGACGACATGTTGAAGCCTTTCATGGACCGTTCTTTTTTATTTGGTACATTTATGTTTATTTTTATGAATTTAAATGAACAAACAACTACATGTACTATGCTTACCAAATATGCTGTTTTGAATGTTCAATTGCGCTGTTTAATAACATTTTAGCTCCTTTTCTCTGGAAAAATTAGTGGTCGGCTAAATGTCATAAAAAGACAGTACTAAATGAAACTCCATCTACAATGAATTGTCAATCACACTGCCGATTCTGGACCCTAAATGTTGGGGCGTAAACGGGCTGCTAAATGAGATTTGGCTTCACAAAATTAGTCTTAAATCACTACTGTGTTTAATTTCATGGAGTTTTTTTCGGCAGACCTATTTTACAAATCAAAACTATGGAATAAGTGCCAAAGTACGTTGTATTCTTTAGTTCCTTTAATAGCCAAAATTAAACAGTTGCAATATTATTGTCTTATATGAAAGAAAATACCATTTAAGAGCTAGTCTAAGAAGATAAAGACTTGAAATATTTGTAAGTGATATATTTTTAGAGCTCAAAATAATAAACGTTCACTGCGACCTTTTAACTAGTATAGCATCTGTAGACCCTTTATTGTATTATCAAGTTATCAACTAAAACGATGACTGGTTGAATACTGCATACAAACCTTGAACAATCATATTAATATTTACACAGGGCAGGTTTTCAAAACAAAATCTAAATTGTAACTTACGGTCACAAGAGGTTCGATTTGCCGAAAGAGTATAGCCCTCCTCACATGCACAGTAGTATGATCCAACATTACTGATGCAGATGATGTGAGAATCCTGATTCGTGTGACAGGGGTTACTCTCAATACATTCATTGATATCTGGAAGGGAAAGTCAAGGGGGATAAAAACAGTTTTCACAAAATGTGCCATCATGTACTAGGTAATACTCCATCCTTACTTTTGTCCCCTGTATAAAGCATATTCTTGATTGCCTACTTGAAAAATTAATTATATTATGAAAATCTGATTGTTTTGTAAAGTTTTGTAAAGATGTCTACAATGCATTTTCCATTAATATTGAAAAAAAATCAACAACTCTGTTCTTAATTGAAGAGTTATTCTTTTTTTGTATGAATGCATTTCTTCATCATTTAAATAATAATTTCTATTATGAGATTATGTTGAAATACATATTAAATGTAATTAATCAGCACATTTATTTATAATATATTCGCAAATTGCAATAGAAAATTGTAGGCAATATAATTCTTTCTCTTCAGTGTTGATCATTTCTTCTTTCTCTTCTTCCTTTTCTTCTTCATAGTGTACTGCCTAAAGATTCTTTCAGTATGACTTATTTGTGAGGTTTACTAATAAATCGGGTAAACATCATGCTCTTTGAGAAGTAGATTCAGTGTTTTTACATGCATGAGATGAGACATACATGTACACAAGACCTCCATTTATCTTCCTATCAGAAGGACAGAGAGTTTTCTGTAGAATCACAGGAAAACGCACATTAACACAGAACGTGAGTTCGGTTAAATTTCATGTACATCAGTTTCAAATTAGCTGTGTTTATCTGTTACAATTTGCCCCTAAACCCCTTATATATATATATTTACGCAATCATGAGTTACTTTGAATATTTTGTATGCATTTTATGAATAGCTTTTATAAAAATAAACTAAACTAAAACTAAATAGAATTGAAATGAATGAAAGACACTCACCAGATTCACAAAATGTGCCACTGAATCCTGCAGCACAGATACACCTAGTCTCAGTGCATGTAGCCCCATTCTCACACTGGTTAACTCTGCAGTCGACTGCATTGACACACACAAAGAGAAACAGACAATTTACAAAATGTTGCTATTACAGTGAAGCCCCATAATCCCATCAGATCATTGACACCCATACCAAGTTTAAAATAATAATAATAATAATACATAATATTTATATAGCGCTTCATACTGATGTTTCTAAGCGCATTAAGCATTAAGAACAGAAAATAATACAACTTATACGGTGTGCGCCCGAAAAAAATAATACCAATACCAATATTTAAGGTAGAAATACTACAAAAGAGAACCAATTATATGACGATGTAATATAAAACTAAGACATAAAACGTGTGCTTGACAAAAAATTATACAGTTGATTGAACAGGTAAGTTTTAAGAAGTGATTTAACCCTAATCCCACTGGGTTATTTTGATCACTTGAGTCCACTGGGGGGGGGGGGGGGCATTTTGGCCCCCCCCCCCCCCCTCAAATCTCGGCAACGAATGGACCGATTGACTCGAAAATTGGCACATACGTAAAACTAGTCTAGTAGAATAATAATTTGAGGAAAGAAAACAAATTGGACCATTATTTTTTTTTTTTTAATTAATTAAAATTTTGAATATGCAAATTTTTGACGAATTTGGGGGAAAATTGGGATTTTCATCTAAAATCAAGAGAAATTACCGGATTTCTTCAGGTTTTCAGGTAAAAATACTTTCAAATGATGTAATTCATCATATCCATGTTTTTTATGGCAATGAAATATATCACTAATTTGCATAAATATGCAAATTAGTATTCCCGGATTTACCCACATTGTTTTCATTCTTATGTATTTTATTGTTTTTATTGTTTTTTTAAGTTTTTTTTTTTAGAAGAATTTATCTCTAAAGTGTATGAATTAAACTAATAACAAAGAAATTATAACAGATTTGGAGTTTACATGGCATCGGATTTAGGAATTACATAGAAACCTGTACAAAAATTGCATTTTTTTGTGACGGTCGAGCAATTATCGACCTCTAAAATCCGTTCTACATGTCCGACCGGGGTGAATTATATATCAAAACGTGCGGGAGACTTGAGAGAAAAAAGTCATGAAGTTTGAACGTGAAATTCCAATCGGTCTAGATGCACGTCGAAAAAACGACAGGGGGGGGGCCAAAATGGCCCCCCCCCCCCCCCCCAGTGGGATTAGGGTTAAATATATCTACTGTGGGGGCATCTTGAATATGATGGGAGAGCTTGTTCCAAAGGGCTGGGGCTATTAAGGAGTAGGCACGGTCTCCATATCTAGTCTTACTACGGGATCCGTGGGAAAGCTGCAGCGTTGAGGAAGAACGAAGATGTCTGGAAGTGGATGAAGAACGAAGTGAAATAAGATCTTGAAGGTAATTAGGTGCAAGTTGATGAAATATTTTATACACAAGCAGGATTTTGAAGCTAATGCGATGGTGGACCGGAAGCCAGTGGAGGGAACGAAGAACTGGAGTTACTGTATGTGTTCGGATTTCCTAGTAAGAATATACAATGTGAGATTGAAGTCTCAAATATCACTTTTACCTGTTCATGAC
Source organism: Echinarachnius parma (assembly GCA_037951105.1). Classification (NCBI taxonomy): domain Eukaryota; kingdom Metazoa; phylum Echinodermata; class Echinoidea; order Clypeasteroida; family Echinarachniidae; genus Echinarachnius; species Echinarachnius parma. The sequence goes on from JBAMJV010004292.1 coordinate 100,349, forward strand.
TGATTAATTTTGCTATAAGATGTATTATCCATTGACCCAAGCCAAAATATTTTAGGGACCAGTCCTGAATGGGTTAAAAAAAACCTCATGAAGTAATAACAGTTCACAGAAAGCAAGTCATACTTACGGAGGTGGCACTTTATCCCAGTGTATCTAACGGGACAGAAGCATGCATCATTTTCACATGTTCCTCCATTAAGGCAAGGATCTTTGGTGCAGTTGACTGTGGAACATGGATAACATTTGAGGGTTAATATAGCAATTATACATAAGAATACTAATCTCTATGGACCACAGCCAAGCATTTTAGGGGATAGTCCTGGGCTCTATGAGACAAAGTTTGATGATTAATCATACAATCGACTGTCATTTGTACGCCTCAAGAAGAATCTGCCATATTTGATAGCTCACGGCTTCATTGATTTACAACATATTTAATTAATTATACATTTAATTATCAATATTTTATGTTAAAGGGCCCTGAACAGGTTAACAAAGTTCTATGGCAATTACTTTTCTTCCCACCTCCCATACATGTAATATAATATTTAATTCAAACATATAGGGAAACTGACCAGAAATATATTGTGATTAAAAGAAGGCAAAGAAAATGGGATTCCAACGGGATTCGAACCCGAGACCTCCAGATTGCTAGACTGGTGCTCTTCCGACTGAGCTATAGAAAACCCTAGACGGTGCTCGTCCCTGAAACCCCTTAATTCTCATTGCCTGAATGGTCAGAAGCTATTATGAACCTGACATAAACCCGAAGGATACAAATCAACTTTACACACATTAAATATCAATAGATTACTTGTGTAGTATGATGGCCATGTCAGATATGTATATTATATCAATTGTATATATATACAGTATGTTATTGATAAATAAATTATCATAGAAAGTTTAGAGGGTGTGGTTAAACATATTTCCATAGAGACATTGATAACTTTGTGTAAAACTTTAGACTATGTTTACATGAGTAACCAATGCAATAAATGACAGTCATTAATCTATGTATGAGGCCATGTAATATAGGGTTGCATTTTCCAAAATAAAGCTGGCACTAGGATATACAATTACAATCTTAGTTCTTTCAAAAATGTAATTTGTTTTACTGATGCATGTTGGGATTGATCCATTCAGGACCCCGGAAGCTAGGCATGCGAGTTCTGAGTCTCCGTTGATCTTGAGTTCCTCATCCACACACTGAAAATCACACACAGTGCTGTAGTCAACGGCACTTCCCACTGCACAGCTACCTTGAATCAGCTGGGTGTCATACTGAACAGGGCAGGTGATAACTATCAGGAAAATACAAGAAATAACAAAAACAAAACATAAGAAGACTGCCATGAAGCAGAAGGGTACCGTACTGAAGTGGGCAGGTGATAAGTGCCAGGAAAATAAAAGTAACAACAAAACAAAATATATGAAATCTTCCATGATTATATTTATTAAAAAAACAGAAGAACATTGTCATGACTATATAAAAAACAACATCAAAATATTAGAAAACTGGCATGACAATACAAGCAAGAACAAAAACAAAACAAAAGAAAACTGGCATGACAATACATGCAACAAGAACAACAAAACATTAAGAAAACTGCCATGATAATACATGCAACAACAATAACAAAATATTAGAAAACTGCCATGACTATAGAAGCAACCATAATAAAAAAGAAACATAAGGAATCTGCAATGACTTAACAAGTAACAACAAAAACAAACTATTCAACAATCCACCTATTCAGAACTTAAACTTTACCAATGAAAACTAATAGCTATCATTAAAGTAGAATTTCATTGAAAATAACAAAATATGAGAATAATGCATCACTAGAGAGCTAGGGGCTAACAGATTAAGATTAATACTTCTTAATTTCCCATACCAACACGATATCTTAGTACAACAACAAAACAAAACTCCATCACAAGAATCGAAAACAAGCACTCTTTGCGCTAACAAAACGCCAACGTTTTGATGACGTCACACATTGAGTAAGTTATCATTAGCAGACGATGTCTCATTGTCAATCTACACAACCATTAGTGCACTCATATTGTCTGCTAAACGTGTATTCTTGCCACGAAAGCGCATTTATTTCATTGCATTTTGTAAATAAGGTTGACCTCGACTTATACACAATAATCTTTCTCTCAGAGACATTTACGGAAATAAACACACATTCAATGAAGTAAGTCACACACCGTCCTACTTTATCTGCTTGAAAGACCCGCCGAAGTCGGGGCACGATCTACTGGCCCATTGTTCAACAGCTGTATTATGATGCGGGTGTCGCTGAATGTGCAGTTCTGTGTGTGATACTTTAGGCGATGTGATATATTAAAATAACTTTATTTAGCATGCTTTACGGAAAAATTGTGTCAAAATACAACAAAGTGCTTTTAAGAGTGAGACAGAGGAGCAAATAACAAATATTCTCCTCAATAAACAAGGATGATTAAAGGGATAGTTGAGTTCTGGTAAGGAGAGTACAGTTTTAGTGAAACTGAATTTTAGTAACCAAAACCTGCATCATTACATTACAAACTAATAGTTATAACTAGAAAGGAACACAAAATTACAAATGACGTAGTAAAGATCATGTTATCATTCAAAAAGAGCCGTTAAAACGTAAGAGGGCGCTCTCTAAACACTCATCGGTTTCAACCATTTTGAATAAAATATTGTGCATGTGATGCTTTGTTGAAATAGTGATTAGATAGAGAAATAACCAACAACTATTTAAATACCTATTCTGTAACTTTTTTGAAAAGAGGAAGCATTTTTTTGAATTTTTAACGGCTGGTTCAAAATTCTCTAATAAACCCGGGGCCCCGGGTTTATTACAAATTGTTATATTTATGGATATTTCAGCCGTTTCTGAACCGATTTTGATCAAACAAAGATGATTTTATTGTTTAAATATTATGCTCTTTCAAATTTTACACTCAGTTTTTCATTACCTCACAAACCAATTAAGTAGTCTAGCGCCCTCTCTACCAAAACTCAACTTTCCCTTTAAACAGAATCATGTTAAAAGGGCACTATAAAATGTGTGTGTTATATTATATCGGACATCGTCTGCTAATGATGACCTACTCAATGTGTGACGTCACAGTATTTCAACTGGTTTCCGCGGGACTTTTGATGCCATAAGATGGCTTACGAATTACCACTATTTCATTGATGGTAACTCCTTAACGCAATGTTTTGAAACACATATTTTTAATATTCCTGTCATTGATTATGTATGAAAAATAGAAATATGAGCTGAATCTAAATTCAAATCAGTGAAATTCTACTTTAAATGCTTGAGTGGTATAAAAAGTCTCTTTTTAGGAATGTACATTGTATAAACCAAAAAATTTGACTTTTTTGGTTTCTAAAAGGCCAGCAAATATTATTTGCGAAGAGGTATTCTGGTCTAGTGGTTAGAGCTCTGCTCTTCGCACTAATCAACCTGAGTTCGAATCTTGGCCGCGTCTATCGGATGGTGATACAGGGCGGTCCCAGACGTAAATAATCATAACTGATTGAACACGTCTGCAAACTCCTACCAACCAAACATCATTTGCGCATGATCAATACTTGCTAATTGAAAAATATAATAGTACACAATTAACTTAGTATTTTTAATTGTACATTTCAAACATCATCAATGTTCTTCCTCAAAAGCTCTACTTGCTATTTTGTGTGTGGGGGTATTGATCTCATGGTTACATCATCAATGTTCTTCCTCAGAAGTTCTACTTGCAATTGTGTGTGGGGGGGGATATGGATTTCATGGTTACATCATCAATGTTCTTCCTCAAAAGTTCTACTTGCTATTGTGTGTGTGGGGGTATTGATTTCATGGTTACATCATCAATGTCCTTCCTCAGAAGTTCTACTTGCAATTGTGTGTGTGGGGGTATTGATTTCATGGTTATATCATCAAATGTCCTTCCTCAGAAGTTCTACTTGCTATTGTGTGTGTGTGTGTGGGGGGGGGGGGGGTATTGATTTCATGGTTATAAGCCACTTTGGTATATTGGTTTCCTAAATGTACATTGATTTAACATCTGTGAAAAGTCAATGCCTGCATCATTAATTTAGATAGATAGACAGATAGAAAGACATATCTATTTGGTCTTCAAACATGCAAAATGTTACAAAGAAATGTGTCATCCATTGGTAAAAAAAAAAACAATCATAACAATTGTGCGCTTCATTACAAATATTACAATTCTACGAACATAAACATTTTCTTATAGGCATGATCACTTGCATGCCTACATACAAAATATTATTTAAAAAAATATTTGGCTGTATCAGGTAAATGGACTGAACCAAACTTTATACAATATTAAATAAAGGTAATTATATTCTGTCATACTCCTTCAAATGAAGTGTAGAAAAAGCCAAGGTGGCATAAGAAATTTTAATTATTATAATATATAAATACCCCCTTATATTACTTGAACATAGCACTACCAGGTTCCTGTAAAGAATGGAATAGTAAAAAGTACTTACTCTGACACACGGGTGGAGAGGAAAGCACGCCATCAGAGTTGCAGACAACGACATTGTCGGTTAGAAACTCATATCCAGCAGCACCGCAGTCAAATTGACACTGGGTGCCATCTGTGACATTACTTCCTGCTGGACAGTTGTCCAAAAGGTCCGAGACCGGTCCAACGTAATTCACCCTACACAACCCTGTTACAGAATGAAAGTTTAATGATGATAAAAAGTAACAGTGAATTTCTTATAAATTCAGACAAGGCCTTCAATACTGTGACACTCCTGGTATGAGTACTACATGTACTTTGTCTTTTCATACCAATGGGGCATTTCACTAACATGCTGTACACACAGTGGTTATATAACTGCAATGATAACACATCAGATGCTTATCTCACCAAATTTTTAAAAATATTTTGTAACTCAATTGAAACATTGTCAATTATTACTATTGTCAAACCCAACAATATCGTTGATTATTCTACAGATCAGAAATACAATACTATTTTTTTTTTAATTACCGCTAGAAAATAATAATGGTATATAGCACTGCATTCTGTTTTATGGCACTAAACAAGTGTTATCTATAATTTTAATTGTCAATTATTACAATTTAAAGCTACTCTCACACTTTGGCGAGTTGTAATTACGAGTTAGGGCGAGTTGAAGCGAGTGTCAACTTGCGTGCAACTCTCGGACACTTTAGAAATTTGTGGAGTGCTTTACAGGCCCGAAGTCGAGTTTATCGCGAAATTGACTTTAGACGATCTTCGTACAATTGAACTGAGTGTGCAAGGAGTTGTGATGATCTATGTACGATCTTTGTGTGAGGATCCACAAGCTTTGCTTTGTCAAGTTTGCGCAGGTGTTGTGGCATGATCAGATAAGAGCGTGCGCTTGACTCCAAATCATGGGATCCAAGTTCGAAACCGATCAACGCTCCGGCATTGCTGATTTTCACCCAGGAGTAATATAAAATGGGAACTGAATCGGAAGTTATCTAGCCTGTAGCACCATGATCAAAACGACCTGACTTGTACAGCGCTCTCCCCCAATTACTAATATGAGTTACGACAAGTTTATTATGACGAGTTCATTACGAGGGACTTCGAGCATAATACGAGGTACAAGTGGAACCGAGCTGGTCGAAATTTAAAACATGTTTGAAAAGTTGTCTGAATAATTCCGCAGTTTACGCCGAGTTCTGGAGAGCTTGTCAAGTTATGCCGAGTTGACCCGAGCTGTCCCGATTTGTTGCAAGTCTTATTGCGAGTTCTGCACAAATTGTATTTTTCAGATACATTCCCACATGAGCGAAGCTGCACTGCAAAGATTCACTCATATGTGAACGTATCTTTTTGTCACCTGGCCTAACTCGTCCTTACAACTGGGCTAAGTGTGAGAGACACTTCAGGTCTCTACACAAAAAGATGCATATCCAACTATTTGATTGATTATTCTACTAACATGCATGATTTTAATAAGTTGTACAAAACTTACGAATGCAGTTTGGAACTTCCTCTGAGAAATTCCCACTGGCCTGACATGTCACCAGAGGGGCGCCGTCAATCTGATAGCCATCCACGCAGGCGAACGAACAATTGTTCCTCCACTCAACAGAGCCTAGTGCAGGACAACTTCCATTTAATCCAGCAACCGAATCATAGGCAGGGACATGGCAAGTTACAACTGTGATGGAATAAGAACAAATGGGTAAATATGGCAAAGTACATACATGTACATTTAATTGACTGATAAGGAAAAAATGAATGATTTCGCTTGGATTGGCCAAGAATATATTCCACGAAGTGCCAGACAAGCTTCCTGGTTTATTCAACAAGCCGCGTTGCACCGCGTTGAATAGACCAGTGGCGAGTCATGGGTCGAGGGCAATTATCAGGCCATGCCACATGATTCAAATCTTTCAGTATTTCCTTTATATAATAACACCTTGCTAAGATAATTACAGTGTCTAACTACACGTTTAACCCAGCAAGATAAAACGTGAATGAAATGAGCTAGATGCGTACTCCAAAACCAAGTCTAACTTCTGGCTTCCATGCAAATGCAGAACATCCTTGAGTGTTTATATAAACACAATCCAGGCATCGCAATCAGTGTCACAATCTCACATCTTGAATTGTGCAAGCCATATTGTAAGGTCAGGTCTCTGAGATCATTTAATAGACCATTTATTCTGAATGTCATGTGACTTGAATTAAATCGATCACGTTTCGAGAGCAACCTAAAGGTGTTATACAGTGCGTCCCAGATAAAACGAATCCGAGATTTATTAATTTTTAATCATATCTCAATCAAAATTATGAATAATAAATGACACATATTTGGAAAGCTTGGCTCCTCTTCTTTCATTTGATACCACTCATATGATACCTAATTCATGCATGAGTGAATAAAGACAATAGAGATAGATTTGAAAACATTTTTAATATCGTGACGTGGCAATCATACTTCTAAAAAGTTCATTTTCTGCTCTTTCATAGGACATCTCAATCGATAAAAATGAGCTAGGGATGACAGAGATATCTTGGTTTTAAAAAAAAGCTTGCATTTGCATGAATTTTAAAATCATCCGTTTTTACTGTTTCTTTGACCCAACTGCCAACAAACATAACACCTGATCGATTTTTCGCATGGAGCCATGAATGGATTCTGAGATGGTCACACAATAGGCACGTGCTGATTAAAAACTTGCATGCTGAAACCCCTCCCCCTCCCCCTCCTCCTCCCCCCCCCCCCCCCTCATTCCCATCATTTACTAACTTTCAGCTGATTTTGATAATTCCATATCCAGTGTTTTTTTGTTAAAGGGGAATTAAACTATGGCTTTCCGTTATTATCGTTTTGAGGGTGAACAGACATTTGATTTAATACATAACTTGGCAATTTTGGCCTCCTGGATCTGAAATCCTTACGTGAACATACCCACATTTTACTAATTCTTACGGCGGCAAAAGATGATGGGAGCGGCCATGTTTTTGTAATTACCCGACATGCTTTGCAAACTCTGACGTATGTGCTTAGGGCCGAACAAAAAGCTTTTCACTGATTTCAAAGCATGTACAAGTATTCAGACAATGGTTTGAATTGGTGCTATTGAAATGCATTAGTGCATATCATTGACCGTAGTCCGCACAGACCCAATAATGGCGGCCTCCAGTGTTCGCGTGAATAGTGGTACACCCGATAGAGTTTTCACATAATTTCTTCCAAAGCAGAAATATGAGTCGGAGTAATGTTACATATAATGAACAGGCATATTACGATGTATAAAGTAGGATAAACTCTATTCTTGAGTTGCATTGCCCTTTAACGGTCAGCCATGCATAAAATCTATTGTCATGTTTGTTTCCTGCCAGGGCAGGCAAGCAGTGCAAACGGATTCATTAAAAAAATCATGCAAATGCAAGCATCACTTTACATCTAGATATCTCTGTCATCCCTGACTCATTTTTATCGATTCAGATGAGCAGAAAATGAAGTATGATTGTTACGTCACGATATTAAAAATGTTTTCAAATCTATCTCTTCGAAATTCAGGTTTCGTTGTGCAAATGACTTTTTGGTAGCCCTGCTTCATATTGTCTTTATTCACTCATGCGTAAATTATGTATCATATGAGTGGTATCAAATGAAAGAAGAGGAGCCAAGCTTTTCAAATATGTGTCATTTATTATTCATAATTGTGATTAAGATATGATTAAAAATTAATAAATATCGGTTTCGTTTTATCTGGGATACATTGTATAATGACGTTTATCAGACTTTGCGTTCACATTTCAAGATCATAAACAAGGGTAAAATGATGATTTTGTACAGTCAAGGCTCTTGTTAGTAATAAACACTCATAATTACTATAAATCAACATTGCTTAATATTGCTTAATTAGGTAGATCTTTAACCCTATGTTAACTGGGGGGGGGGGTCAATTTGACCCCCCCCCTCAACTTTTCGCGCGATAATTCCGCAATGCGCGCCAATGTTGCCGCGCGACTTCATGAGTTTTTTCATTGAAGTCTTGCGCAACTTTTGAGACCAAATTTGTGACGACCGGGTACTCTGTTCTAAAGTCACGTGACCTTTTGTAAGTGAGCGTCGGACCAAAAATCGCTAAATTTTGTGATTTGTGTACAAATCCTATGGAAATTGATTTTTTCCTCTAATAGACAATTCCTTCATTTTTTTTCATTCTAATCACTGCAATCATTTGATTTTTGGCTAAACATGGTCAATAATTTATTCCATTGAAAAAAACAATAAAAAACATGAGTAAAAGAAACAAAGAAATACATAAGATAACACGTACTAAAAGATGTGAATCCATAAGTCCAGTTTTGTATAATTTACATTGGTTGCCTGTAAATAAACGAATTCTGTTTAAGATTTTAGTCATTACGTTTAAATGCATACATGGAAATGCACCTGATTATTTTCAAGAACTTATTAGTTTGTATAAATCATCTAGGGTCCTTCGTTCAAGTTCAAAGAATCTTTTAGTTCAGTATTCTGTTAAAACTAAGACATACGGTCAGCGGTCTTTCCAGTTTGCTGCACCTATGCTCTGGAATAAACTTCCTTACCATATTAGACAATCTGATACAGAGCAACAATTTCGAGCCAATTTAAAGGCTTTTTTGTTTGTTAATGAATTGTAAGTTTCTACTATTGTATCTTTGCTTAAATACGCTTCTATTTCTCTCTCTCTTTCATTTATGCGCACTGAGACTTAATTGTAAGATTGCGCTATATAAGAAATTACCATTATTATTATTATTATTATAAGAAATTCCAAAAACAACGAAATACATAAGAAAATTTTGGCTATCGCAATTTTTAATTTTGAAAACATGTTAATTAAGTCATAAAGTATATTTATGCAAACAATTTGCATATTCTGAGCAATATTTAGTGATTTACAGACAAAAAGAGGATTTTTGCATAAATTAGCGTATTTCGGTAATTAATATGCGCATAATTTGCATATTTAACGTTAGATCGTTTAAACGAAAACATGAACACGTCGCTAATACTTCAATGTACCCTCGTGCAAAATTTCGCGTGAATCGGACAATCGGTCTTCGAGATCATTACGGAGGGGGGTCAAATTGACCCCCCCCCCCAGTAAAAACCCGGTCTGAAATAGCCCAGTTAGAATAGGGTTAAAGACTTTAGATGATTTTTAGACGATATGAAATCTTAGAAAGGAAACAAAATGTGGTAATTGGAAAAACTGCAATTCCAATCATCATATTTAGCCCCAATGAATGATTACGGAATATTTTTGCACTTTGTACAATAATTCAGTTTTGGTAAGGCATACAATGTACAGATCGTGTTCTGGCACAAAATGGATTTGGTGTAATAAATATTACAAATAATTGATTAGATCTCACAATTGACAAACTCAATTGAGTTCAAATGAAACCCACAGACAACCCTAATTATCTATTATATTAATACGGTAAGCTTCAACCCCCCGAAATGTCCCAGTCGGGCGCGCCTCCACCCGAGGTTTTGGGGACCGTCGTGATCGAAGGGTATACGATTTGCGGAGGACGTAGAGGCATTCCCGAGTCACCCCCTCCACTGGTCGCCGTCCAGATCGAAGAAAAGGGAGGGTGCACAGTACCAGTTCCCCGTTTAAGCCACCGAGCATTGACTAACGATTTACCGCCACAACTTTGTTCGACGAATATAAAACGGAGTTGATAAAGCAAGATATATATTGAGAAACATATTTAAAGTTTACAGGTTGCAAATTAAAATTATCCAGTTTTAGATAAATATAAATATTATTATCACGCAAATGGTCGATATGATCCGTAAGTCTAAAATTGACAACGCACTGAATGTAATAATAGCTAAGTTCAATAGTTTCGTCATCATTGTTTTGCGTGTGTTATTCGCGAGCCCACGTGTTTTGTATACAGATGAGCGGGCGAGCTATACCCATAGGCGGGTTATGTACACAGTGCAAAGTGCATTGAAGTGAATAGAGCGGGATGGACAATGGTGGAGCAGGGTAATTTCTTTCGTCTTATACCTCCTTGGTTTCACCACATCGAGTGCCTTTCATCAATAGTTATCAGGGATGCGGTTATGCTTAGGCCTATATTCACCGAAAATCGTTCAGATCGGGAGGAAAATATTTCCCCGCCTTTCTACAACATTCACAAGGTAAACTAGATGGATCTTCGACTGCGCGCAGTCGAAAATGATGCCTCCGCCATTACGCAATTTATTTATATCAAGCCCAAATCAACATATACACTGAATTAATTCTGTACACTGAATTAATTCTGTTAACTCAATTTTGATGGTACTCTATCTTTTAGATCTTGACGTATCACAATTATGAGCTATCAGTGACCTTGACCTTTGCCCTCATGACCCCAAAATCTAATGACTACAATTGTTCCCTAAGATACATTCAGGTATCAATTTGGATTGAAATCTGATATTCAGTTCTTGAGATTTCCAATCTCAAGCTACTTTTACATATAATGAGCCCTGTGACCTTTGACCTCATGACCCCCAAAATCTAATCAGTTCATTGGCTCTCCAAGGAACATACATGTACCAAGTTTGTTCAGAATCTGTCAATCCCTTCTTGAGATAACGCGATCACGAGCTATTTTTGCATATATAATGAGCTCTGTGACCTTTGACCTTTGACCTCATGACCCCAAAATCTACTCAGATCATCGGCCCCCCAAGATATACATGTACCAAGTTTGGTCAGAATCTGTCAATCCCTTCTTGAGATAACGCGATCACGAGCTATTTTTGCATATATAATGAGCTCTGTGACCTTTGACCTTTGACCTCATGACCCCAAAATCTAATCAGATCATCGGCCCCCCAAGATACATACATGTACCAAGTTTGGTCAGAATCTGTCAATCCCTTCTTGAGATAACGCGATCACGAGCTATTTTTGCATATATAATGAGCTTTGTGACCTTTGACCTTTGACCTCATGACCCCAAAATCTAATCAGATCATTGGCCCCCCAAGATACATACATGTACCAAGTTTGGTCAGAATCTGTCAATCCCTTCTTGAGATAACGCGATCACGAGCTATTTTTGCATATATAATGAGCTCTGTGACCTTTGAACTTTGACCTCATGACCCCAAAATCTAATCAGATCATTGGCCCCCCAAGATACATACATGTACCAAGTTTGGTCAGAATCCGTCAATCCGTTCTTGAGATAACGCGATCACGAGCTATTTTTGCATATATAATGAGCTCTGTGACCTTTGACCTTTGACCTCATGACCCCAAAATCTAATCAGATCATCGGCCCCCCAAGATACATACATGACCCAAGTTTGGTGAAAATCCGTCAATCGGTTCTTGAGATAACGCGATCACGAGAACGGGACGTACGTACGTACGTACGGACGTACGTACGGACGGACGGACAACCCGAAAACATAATGCCTCCGGCTACTTCGTTGCGGAGGCATAAAAAGGTTTAACCATCTCGCAATTCGCTCAGGATTGATATTACAAAATAGTATAAAGGGAGTAGTTTGATTAAATGCATTAAGATGCTGTTATGATTATTCCCTCCAAGGTATTAATATATCCACGGGTTCACAAGAATATGATAAACAGGCCAACGGGGGATAAAATTGAATTTGGAAATTAAAATTTGGAGATCATTTTGTAGGAAAAGACGATCCTATCTAACTTTGAAAAAAAAAAAAAAAAAAAAAAAAAACACATCGATTGCATGTGTTAGTATTTTGGATGTGTCATGCATAGGCCTATAATTTTACATTTCTTGCAGATGTCATTGTATCATTTAATTTGTGATCCCTTTTCTCTGACTAAAACCCCACGGATTTCCGCGGGTGCCGCTAGTTCTTTATTAATATGGCAACAAACAAGGTTTATTTCAAAATTACATTCATAAAAAACATTTTCCGCATGTAAAATTGTTTGCGATATCTACCATTTTCCAAACAAATAGATAAACATACATGTATAGGACAGTAATATGAAAAGAAGAAGAAATAGAGTTCCTTCAAGCAATTGCTCTTGTAAAAAGTGCTTACTCTGACACACAGGAGGAGATGAGAGTAGGCCATTGGAGTTGCAGATGGCTGCAGGCTCTGAGATTAATGTGTGGCCTGTACTGCAACTAAACTGACACTGGGTGCCCTCTTTGACATCACTTCCTTCTGGACAGTTGCCCATAAGGTCCGAGACTTGTCTGTCGTAGCTCACCCTGCACAGTGCTGTTACATAATGAAAGTTCAATGATAATGAAAAGTAAAAGTTAATTTCCTATAAACACACTATTAAAGGTCTGTCATGCTGTGACACTCCTTGCGTGAATACTTCTGCATCTTAAAGGTATGGTGAAATCCCTGCTTTGATTCAGGTTTATAGCTAAGTTGGGCAAAAAAGGTAAATTTCATGCAACTTTTTTGCTTGTTTTCGCATCGGCGTTCCATGCTGATAAAAAAGTTTTTTATAGCGGAGCGGGAATGTGCGCACGTGCAACCCGGATAATGACATCACAAGCAGACCGCAACACGGAGGAACGTGCATGGTTTACATGCAGAGCCTATGACTTGCTTGTAAAACAAACTCGTTTTTGCTTGTAAATTGAGGCTTAAAGTGATCCAGGTAAAGTGTCTAACTCCATGAAAAATACTTGGAGCTTCCTCGTTTTTCTTCTGCCGTGTTGTTTAGCTCATGGTAAGAGAAGAATAAAATAGGGTTCGATTTTGTCAAATGTCCCTTTAGTATGAAGATAATTATCATTGAAAATCATTATTTCAAAAGCGTTAGCTAACGGTTTTGATAAAAAGTACAATTGTCGTTGCTGAACACGTCCTGCCAGAGCGCGTGGGAAATTTTCCCGACCCACTGAACTTTGAGCCTAGCGTGCGCAAATTCCATGAATTCCGTATCGTCTGTAGCTGTATACACGGGTGCGGATATCGTCAAGATCAAACGGATGATTATTACTGCGACAAATCTACAACAGACCATCAGTATTCGGTGATAAAATATGAACTCAATATTCGTTTTTTTCACTAGGTAAACAGTGGTCGTTTTCTTTCAAACGTTCACAAATCTTTCAATTCTATTTTACAATGATATTGATATAGGATTGAAGTATCAAATGTCAGTTTGTGCAATATCTGACACTTTACACGGATCACTTTAACTGAAAATTCCTATGAAATGAATTATAGCAGCTTGCAACAACACATCTGAGTGTAGATCGTCCATGATATAAACTTTAACAAATGTTTGCAAAAATTGACAAAAATCGAAAAAATATCTCTCTGTCAACGCGAGTATTGCACTCAGCGTGTACGTCTATGACCGAGCTACTTGTATACTGCGACTGCCTGCATGTGACGTCACAAAGATGACGTCATTTTTCTTCGCCCGGACTCAATTTTTTTATGGGGATTACTAAAGTGAATTTAAAAGTTGATTTTTTTTATTTTACTGGGTTTTCCGACGCGGAAAATATGTTTTTATTAGTAATCTTCATGAAAATCTACCTTAGATACAGTAACACACAATTTTTAGGTAGTTTTCTTGTCAGCCAACCTTTAATTTGCTGATGGATTTCGTGTTGGTTGTGGGTTTGATTCGCAACTGCGGCATTATGTGTCCCTCAGCAAGGCTCTTTATCTATATTTGCCGTTTCAACCCAGGTGTGTTAACCCTAAAAATGCCAGGCTATGTGTGGTCTTTCTGTGGCCGGGGGGGGGGGGGGGGGCTATTATGCCCCCCCCCCCCCACCCACCTACGATCTCAACTGCGAAACGGCCAATTGCCGCAACAATTTGCACGCATGTCAAGTGAAAAGTAAAGAATACTATGGTAATTTCAATTTTTTGAAAAATTCATTAATTTTCAAGTTTATGGTAATTTATGCAAATAAGGTCATAAAATTCATATTTTTACCCATAAGTCATATATCCTTCATAGTTAAACATGGTTTTCACTACATATATTCTTTAGGCCATTTTGAATAATAATACAACAACAAAATTTTGAAGAGCCTGGTCATTCCTTATGTTTTCTATTGTTTGGATGATTTTATTTATGTATTTTTTATTTTTTTTTACTTTAATTTTTTTGCTGTTTTATTTTATATCTAACTATCAAGAAAATGAGCAAAGCAATTTTCGGGCTGACATGCAGTGACAAAAGGTCACCTGACTTTGTAACAGTAGGTCCGATTTTCAAATATGTTTTTGTCAAAGGTGCGCAAGACTCGAAAATAAAAAGTCACCAAGCGGAGGTGCGTCATCTTTACGCATTCCCGGACAATCAGAAAAATCGAGGAGGGGGGGGGGGGGGCATAATGCCCCCACCCCCTGGCCTTATTAGGGTTAACTGGGTACTTGACAGAAACTTATTCTTTGAAATGCTTGATGCACCTAATTGATACAGCGTGGATAAAGCCAGTGTATAATAATGGTACATCATACAGCAGTTTGAAACGTTAGTATCAAGCCCTAGAAACAGGTTTTTATCTATCATCAATTATTATAATGTTTATACCGTCTATTGTCCAAATACACGAAAAGGTACACACCCACAATTGTATTGAGTACTCTACTGACATGCAATATTTGAATGAGTTTTAAAAAACTTACAAATGCAGTTTGGAACTTCGGCTGAGAAATTTCCACTGGCCCGACATGTCATCTGAGGGGCGCCCTCAATCTGATAGCCATCCGCGCAGGCGAATGAACAATTGTCCATCCACTCAACAGAGCCTAGTGCAGGACAACTTCCATTTAATCCAGCAACCGAATCATAGGCAGGGACATGGCAAGTTACAACTGTGATGGAATAAATACAAAGAAGAACCATATAAATATAAACAGAAATATTTGATCGAGGAAGAATATCGTAAAGTAACACCAAATCATTTATCAAACACAATTGCCTCTGATTGATTATGCTATCAACAGCACAATTTGTATTCAACCCACTGACAATTAATGTTGTCAAATATAGTTCTTTTATAGTAACCCTGGAATGACTAAAAAGACTCCCTTTATTTTTGTGACAACTCCGAAATGCAAAAATCTCACACATCATCGCAATGGGGATTTTTTCCTTTAGAGTCTTAAGCCCGGCGCAGACAGAGCCGACTCGACCCAACCCGACTGGTTTCAATCAGGCTAGAGTTGGGCCCGGTCGGTCGGAGCAGATTTATCTTGTTGAATTGGCCCCAACTGGCAACCGACTGTCTCTCTACTGGCAAAATGTGTGTTGCGAGGCACTAAAAACTGAGCCGATCGGAATGACAACCAGTCGAGTCGGCTCTGTCTGCGCCGGGCATTACGCATCTTTTGATTCCAAATGTGCAGGCTTCGTGACAATAGTCCTGGTGTCAAATGTCATTTTAAGGTCGAATGTCGCACTAACAAATACAATTAAAGTGCAATTTCCCATTCTTTTCTGTGTTAAATGCACAGTAGTTTTGAAATATGCAAAACTATATTTCCAGCAAAGTCATGTAAAGTTTAAAAAACCTATTGAAACGTGTTTATGACACAAAATGAAATAAAAACCAAAACAAATACAAAAGAAAGTAATGTATCTTGTTTATGTTTTTTGTGGTTTTGTCAGGATTGTTTAACTCATTAATTTTTCAAAATATAAACTGAACCCTCAAATCAACTTTTTGACAACATTTGTGACCGGCTAGCCCAAATTGAGACACGTCTTGACATTTATCATGTTTGAGTTTGGTATACCCTCTTGTTGTCCATGTCTCAAGCTTTAATTTGATGTTTAAATAATATTTCGTGCCGAGATACAACCATTTAAATGTGGAATAGATAACCAGCTGTGAAAAAAGGAAGATATGGAGAAAATCGCTTTCAAAGTTACGGTTCGGTAACACTGTAAATAAACATGACTTTAAAAATTATTAAAAATTCATATTTAAAATTACCCTTTTGGTCTGTAATTTTGATCTGAGGGGCGCCCTCAATCTGATAGCCATCCGCACAAGAGAATGAACAATTGTCCCTCCACTCAACAGAGCCTAGTGCAGGACAACTTCCATTTAATCCTGCATTGTCACGTCACGATATTTAAATTTGTTTCAAATCTATCTCTTCGAAATTCAGGTTTCGTTGTGCAAATGACTTTTTGGTAGCCCTGCTTCATATTCTCTTTATTCACTCATGCGTAAATTATGTATCATATGAGTGGTATCAAATGAAAGAAGAGGAGCCAAGCTTCCCAAATATGTATCATTTATTATTCATAATTGTGATTAAGATATGATTAAAATTTAATAAATCTTGGTTTTGTATTATCTGGGACGCACTGTAAAATGACGTTTATCAGACTTTGCGTTCACATTTCAAGATCATAAACAAGGGTAAAATGATGATTTTGTACAGTCAAGGCTCTTGTAAGTAATAAACACGCATAAATAATATAAATCAAAATTGTGTAATATTGCTTAATTAGATCTTTAAAGACTTTAGATGATTTTTAGATGATATGAAATCTTAGAAAGAAAAAAAAAATGTGGTAATTGGAAAAACTGCAATTTCAATCATCATATTTAGCCCCAATGAATGATTACGGAATATTTTTGCACTTTGTACAATAATTCAGTTTTGGTAAAGCATACAATGTACAGTTCGTGTTCTGGCACAAAATGGATTTGGTGTAATAAATATTACAAATAATTGATTAGATCTCACAATTGACAAACTCAATTGAGTTCAAATGAAACCCACAGACAACCCTAATTATCTATTATATTAATACGGTAAGCTTCAACCCCCCGAAATGTCCCAGTCGGGCGCGCCTCCACCCGAGGTTTTGGAGACCGTCGGGATCGAAGGGTATACGATTTGCGGAGGACGTAGAGGCATTCCCGAGTCACCCCCTCCCCTTGGTCGTCGTCCAGATCAAAGAAAAGGGAGGGTGCACGGTACCAGTTGCCCGTTTAGGCCGCCGAGCATTGACTAACGATTTACCGCCACAACTTTGTTTGGCGAATATAAAACGGAGTTGATAAAGCAAGATATATATTGAGAAACATATTTAAAGTCTACAAGTTGCAAAATTATCCAGATTTAGATTAATATAAATATTATTATGACACATATGGTCGATATGATCCGTAAGTCTAAAATTGACAACGCACTGAGTGTAGTAATAGCTAAGTTCAATAGTTTCGTCATCGTTGTTTTGCGTGTGATATTCGCGAGCCCACATGCTTTGTATACAGATGAGCGAGCGAACTATACCCATAGGCGGGTTATGTACACAGTGCAAAGTGCATTGAAGTGAATAGAGCGGGATGGACAATGGTGGAGCAGGGTAATTTCTTTCGTCTTATACCTCCTTGGTCTCACCACATCGAGTGCCTTTCATCAGTAGTTATCAGGGATGGGGTTATGCTTAGCTCTATATTCACCAAAAATCGTTTAGATCTGGAGGAAAATATTTCCCTGCCATTCTATAACATTCACAAGGTAAAAAAGGTTTAACCATCTCGCAATTCGCTCAGGATTGATATTATAAAATAGTATAAAGGGTGTATTTTGATTAAATGTATTTAGATGCTGTTATGATTATTCCCTCCAAGGTAATATGTGACCCGTCCTACGTAGAAGAACCAGAAGTCGACAAAGTTGATTTTCTGGATTTGTATTTAGTTCGATTCAGCAATATCTAAGCTTTAATATGATATAAAGTTTGTCTCATAATGATTCTGCAACGCGGAGTTATTGACGCTTTTCTAAGGCAAATATTGAACGGTCTGGAAATAAGATGCCGAGAAAATAGCTCAAGAAACTTTACATCCATTTCGAAAGTGAAATTAGCGTTTTAAGCAGGCCATAAATGAACCGATTGCATGAATAGAATGTCGTAGCAACCTTTATTCAATTTTCTTGAAAACTTGCATATCAGTAATATGTATGATATACACCTTCCCTCCAGAAACTGTTGAATATTATCCATGCATTGTAGAGATATGAACAGATTTAATTACAATTTAAGTAGGTTTGGAACGATAAACTGTACACATCGAGCACATGATACAATAGCGAGCACTTTCAGGTAACAAAAGGGATTCCGCTCTGGCTCTGTTTATTGTTCGATTAATCGGTATTGACTGGCAGTTTGATTTTAGGAATGCAAACTTGCGTCTGGTGCGTAATGTAAAAACTATTACAAAGAACAGTATGTTGATACGTGAAAAGTAAAACGGGGTATCGAAGCTAAACATTTTGGAGGGGGAGGCCCCAGGTACCAAAGGGGGAGTGGGGGGGGGGGGATCCGTTGGTGTAGGGTTTGTTTTCGTTCTTTTGGCGGGGATGCCCGGGGATGTCCCTTAGAAAATTTTGAAACAGGTGTCTAAGTAACGGAGGCGAGCCTCGGTCAACTTCAAAATGAGGGTATATAAAAGAGTGGGATTGTGCTTTAGCCAACTTAAAACAAGCTCTAAATAGCGTTTTTTTTTTTTTTTTTTTGGTGGTGTGGGGGGGGGGGGGGGGGGGGGGGGTATGCCTTATTATAAAATTATTATGAACTACTTAAATATTTAGTACGACAAATTAATTCTACATACGATTAATGAATGTTATGTTACAGGGCCCAATTCTTTAATCTATAGAATACTCACACTCAACCAGTGGTGTACATAGTGTATGAGGTTGGAGGGGGGGGGGGGGGGGGTGTGCAGTTAATTGGATAGGACTTGGGTCGTATTGTCATAAACATACTTTGTCAAACTCAATAGGGCCACTATACAATGGAGGCCATTTGGATTACTAATCTCCGTGCAAGCGACCGCGCAGTCAATAGGAATTAAAGAATCTCGATGTGCGCTGGCCGCTCTTGACGGCTACCGAGATTCCAACTTAGCACAAAGGGGTTGTTAAGAGGCGGAGCTTAATATCGATCGCTTTTAGTGGCAAATAATTTTGGAACGCAAACTTTTCAAACCTGCAAAAAACATGCTTCAAAACTCTGCTTAATGTTTACCTTTCCACTGGATATTTTTACTGGATATTTTGCGTACCGGTAGAACAGATATCAGGGAAATGCATGAGGCAATAATATTTTTTTTCACTTTTTCATGCAATTTCAAATCAATTCGTGATTTCTGAGGTTCGACATCTTGCGACTTTTGGCTCCCCTGCGGATGGCGAGGCACATATATCCAAGGGTTCACAAGAATATGATAAACAGGCCAACAGGGGATAAAATTGAATTTGGAAATTAAAATGTGGAGATCATTTTGTAGGAAAAGGCGATAATAATTAACTTTGCACAAAAAAGAAAGAAAACACATCGATTGCATGTGTTAGTATTTTGGATGTGTCATGCATAGGCCTATAATTTTACATATCTTGCAGATGTCATTGTATCGCATTGTATCATTTAATTTGTGATCCCTTTTCTCTAAAACTCCGCGGAATTTCGCGGGTGCCGCTGGTTCTTTATTAATATGGCAACAAACAAGGTTTATTTTAAAATTACAATAAGCAATTGCTCTTGTAAAAAGTGCTTACTCTGACACACAGGAGGAGAGGAGAGTAGGCCATCAGAGTTGCAGATGGCTTCAGGCTCCGAGATTAATGTGTGGCCTGTACTGCAACTAAACTGACACTGGGTGCCCTCTTTGACATCACTTCCTTCTGGACAGTTGCCCATAAGGTCTGAGACTTGTCCGACGTAGCTCACCCTGCACAGTGCTGTTACAGAATGAAAGTTCAATGATAATGAAAGTTAATTTCCTATAAACACACTATTAACCCTCAAAAGACTGGGCTATTTTGAACCTTAACAAAACTGGGGGGGGGGGGGGGGGGGGGGGGCTAAAAGGCCCCCCCCCCTAAGATCTCGGCAACCGAAACTCCAATCGACTCCAAATTTGGCATCGTGATAGATGTCCATAAGGTCTACAATATTGCGTAGTTAAAACAAAAATTAATTAGGATATGCTAATTAGAGCTAATTAATTATGCAAAAATGGTATTTTTTTGTAGTTTTTGTAGTTTTCTCGGCAATCAAAACTCCAATCGACTCCAAATTTGGCATGGTGGTAGATGTCCATGAGCCATACAATATTGCATAGTTATTTTTTTTGTTTTAATCATAATATGCTAATTAGAGCTAATTAATTATGCGATAATTGCAAATTTTTTTTCGTATTTTTTGCATTTTTAAAATATTTGTTATAATATATATTTTTTTGATGGAATAAAATATTAACCATTATTCAACCATTTGTAGTCCAAAATTAAATAATTGCAGTGATCAGAATGAAAAATAATGAAGATTTTGTCTAATCTAGGAAAAAGTCAATTTCCATAGGATTTGTACACAAATCACAAAATTGAGCGATTTTGGGGCCGACGCTCACTTACAAAAGGTCACGTAACTTTAGAACGGTACACCTGGTTGTCGCAAATTTGGTATAAAAAGTTGCGCAAGACTCTAAGGAAAAAAGTCGTGAAGTGGCACCGTAAAATATTTAAGCGTTGCGAAGTAATCGCGAAAATAGAGGAGGGGGGGGGGCTAAATCAGCCCCCCCAGTCTTTTTAGGGTTAAAGGTCTGTCATGCTGTGACACTCCTTGCGCGAATACTTCTGCATCTTAATTTGCTGATGGATTTCGTGTTGGTTGTGGGTTTGATTCGCAACTGCGGCATTATGTGTCCCTCAGCAAGGCACTTTATCTATATTTGCCGTCTCAACCCAGGTGTGTTAACCCTAAAAAGGCCGGGCTATTTGTGGTCTTTCTATGGCCGGGGGGGGGGGGGGGGGCTATTATGCCCCCCCCCCCCCCACCCCCCTAAGATCTCAATCGTGAAACGGCCAATCGGCGCGAAAATTTGCACGCATGTCAAGTGAAGAGTAAAGAATACTATGGTAAATTAATTTGACAGTTTATGGTAATTTATGCAAATAAGGTCATAAAATTCATATTTTTACCCATAAGTCATATATTCTTCATAGTTAAACATGGTTTTCACTACATATATTCTTTAGACCATTTTCAATAATAATACAACAACAAAATTTGGAAGAGCCAGGTAATTCCTTGTATTTTCTATTGTTTGGATAATTTAATTTATGTTTTTTTTTTTTTTTTTTTACTTTATTGTTTTTTATATTTTATTTTATATCTAACTATCAAGAAAATGAGCGATTTTCGGGCTGACATGCAGTGACAAAAGGTCACCTGACTTTGTAACAGTAGGTCAGATTTTCAAATATTTTTTTTCCTCAAAGGTGCGCAAGACTCGAAAGAAAAAAAGTCAACAAGCGGCGGTGCGTCATCTTTACGCGTTCCCGGACAATCAGACAAATCGAGGAGGGGGGGGGGGGGGGCATAATACCCCCACCCCCGGCCTTATTAGGGTTAACTGGGTACTTGACAGAAACTTATTCTTTGAAATGCTTGATGCACCTAATTGATACAGCGTGGCTAAAGCCAGTGTATAATAATGGTACATCATACAGCAGTTTAAAACATTAGTATCAAGCCTTAGAAACAAGTTTTTATCTATCGTCAATTATTACAATGTTTATACCGTCTTTTGTCCAAATACACAAAAAGGTACACACCCCACAATTGTATTGAGTATTCTACTGACATGCAATATTTGAATGAGTTTTAAAAAACTTACAAATGCAGTTTGGAACTTCCTCTGAGAAATTTCCACTGGCCTGACATGTCATCTGAGTGGTGCCCTCAATCTGATAGCCATCTGCGCAGGCGAATAAACAATTGTCCCTCCACTCAACAGAGCCTAGTGCAGGACAAGTTCCATTTAATCCAGCAACCGAATCATAGGCAGGGACATGGCAAGTTACAACTGTGATGGAATAAATACAAAGAACCATATAAATATAAACAGAAATATTTGATCGAGGAAGAATATTGTAAAGTAACACCAAATCATTTATCAAACAAAATTGCCTCTGATTGATTATGATATCTACAGCACAATTTGTATTCAACCCACTGACAATTAATGTTGTCAAATCTAGTTCTTTCATAGTAACCCTGGAATGACTAAAAAGACTGACTCCCTTTATTTTTGTGACAACACCGAAATGCAAAAATCTCACACATCATCGCAATGGGAATTTTTTCAAACAGAGTCTTATGCATATTTTGATTCCAAATTTGCAGGCTTCGTGACTATAGTCCTGGTGTCAAATGTCATTTTAAGGTCAAATGTCGCACTAAAAAATACTACAAAAGTGCAATTTCCTATTCTTTTCTGTGTTAAATGCACAGTAATTTTGAAATATTCAAAACTATATTTCCAGCAAAGTCATGTAGAGTTTTCAAAACCTCTTCAAAAGCGTTTATTACACAAAATGAAATAAAAACCAAAACAAATACAAAAGAAAGTAATGTATCTTGTTTATGTTTTTTGTGGTTTTGTCAGGATTGTTTAACTCATTCATTTTTCAAAATATAAACTGAACCCTCAAATCAACTTTTTGACAACATTTGTGACCAGCTATCCCAATTTGAGACACGTCTTGACATTAATCATGTTTGAGTTATGTATACCATCTTGTTGTCCATGTCTTAGTAGCATCACCAACTTCATCAACATTATTACCACAATCATAATCATAATCATAATCATCATAATCATTGTCATCATCAACACCACTATCTTACTTGTGCATGTGAGTGGAGGTTCCATGAAGGTTCCATCTAGTCCACATCGCACACTTGAGCTCCCATTAACAACGTTGTACCCTTCACGGCATTCCAAGCTGCAAGTTTCATCGTATAGCACTTCAGAGTTGGAACCGCAGCTTCCGGTTATCATTTCTTCATCATAGTTGAGCAGACACGTTATGTCTAGGGATACAAAATGTAATTATGAAAAGTATTTTTCTATTTTGGATAAAAAATACTCAGTGAAAATGCAAAATAATGTTTTCCAGTGTATGATGATAATATGTAATATTATATAACGCCTTAGAATGTTCTCGTGTTGTGATTGGCTGAATTCAGGTCACATGCCATTCAGAAAAAATGATCTATCTGCACTCAGTAACTGACGTCAGCCGTGCTATAGTCGACTATTGCACGGCTGACGTCATCAATTAAAGGAGTGATGTACCGGCGGTACACCCTACACGTTATTAAACGTACATTACGCGTCGTTTGAACATGCATGCATGCAGCGAGCTTCGCTGCATTTTTATAAGCGTGCTTTAATCGTTGTTTGTTTGTTTACTTATACTGCGTTGCGAGTTTATTCTGTTGCGCGGACAACAAGCGCGCTAAGCGCGCACACGCTGTCTGGTCGCGTCGCGTCGTTAAGATGTTCATAAAGGTTGTACACACGTCAGGTACTTCTAATTCTCCCGTGTACAAAGACCGCGTCGCGTTTAAGCGTTCTTAGTACTGGTACTACGCTTAGTTCTCGCACTTTGAACTCAAGTACCTATTTCACTTTGATTATTCATCTGGATTAAAATATTGACTCGCACCTTCTTTGGATTGTTTATCTGGATAACATTATTGACATTGTTTGTTTATTGTACACTGGATCGAACATGGTATTTATATTACTTTTACGATAGCGAAATTTGTGTTATTAAACTGAAGATGAACTACTCAACTAGGCCTAGCAAATGTTCTTGATTGAACGTTACTCTGTATACCAAAAAGTTAACTAAATATGCAGTGAATCCTCTTGAAGCTTTTGCAAAATGTGTAGGGCTAAACTCTCTTGATTGAGGATGTTGATCATTTGAAAGCGGATGTACTAGACAAAGTGTTGAGTCGCTTTTATGCTGGTTTGAGAAAGGATGACGGGACATTGTACACAAAAAAGAGCATTCAATTTTACGGCGAGTTCTTTTGGAACTGGTTAGAGCTTCATGGACATGTTGGAACGGCATCGTTTTTCCTGGGATTATAAAAACATATTTTGTGTCAAAAGTGTAGTTGTTATATAAAGAAAATAATTAATGATTTCTCGTGCGAGGGCAGTCTATTGCACTCAGCGTGCAGCCACGTAAGTACTATTGAACTCGCTACTTCGTAGCTCGTTCAATAGTACTGACGTGGCTGCACGCTTCGTGCAAATAGACGTGCCCTATCGCACTCAAAATCATCAATTATTTCCTTAATATTTTATCCACCTAATTTTCTGTTGTATACATGCAAATAACTATAGTATAGGTATACTTAATTTCATAGTTCTTTGTTATTTGTCTCAATGAAAACAATAATTAATGATTTCTCGTGCGAGGGCAGTCTATTGCACTCAGCGTGCAGCCACGTAAGTACTATTGAACTCGCTACTTCGTAGCTCGTTCAATAGTACTGACGTGCAAATAGACGTGCCCTATCGCACTCAAAATCATCAATTATTTCCTTAATATGTTTCTTTATTCCATGCAGGATATATTGTTTTCATTGAGACAAATAACAAAGAACTATGAAATTAAGTATACCTATACTATAGTTATTTGCATGTATACAACAGAAAATTAGGTGGATAAAATATTAAGGAAATAATTGATGATTTTGAGTGCGATAGGGCACGTCTATTTGCACGAAGCGTGCAGCCACGTCAGTACTATTGAACGAGCTACGAAGTAGCGAGTTCAATAGTACTTACGTGGCTGCACGCTGAGTGCAATAGACTGCCCTCGCACGAGAAATCATTAATTATTTTCTTTATATAACAACTACACTTTTGACACAAAATATGTTTTTATAATCCCAGGAAAAACGATGCCGTTCCAACATGTCCATGAAGCTCTAACCAGTTCCAAAAGAACTCGCCGTAAAATTGAATGCTCTTTTTTGTGTACAATGTCCCGTCATCCTTTCTCAAACCAGCATAAAAGCGACTCAACACTTTGTCTAGTACATCCGCTTTCAAATGATCAACATCCTCAATCAAGAGAGTTTAGCCCTACACATTTTGCAAAAGCTTCAAGAGGATTCACTGCATATTTAGTTAACTTTTTGGTATACAGAGTAACGTTCAATCAAGAACATTTGCTAGGCCTAGTTGAGTAGTTCATCTTCAGTTTAATAACACAAAATTCGCCATCGTAAAAGTAATATACATACCATGTTCGATCCAGTGTACAATAAACAAACAATGTCAATAATGTTATCCAGATAAACAATCCAAAGAAGGTGCGAGTCAATATTTTAATCCAGATGAATAATCAAAGTGAAATAGGTACTTGAGTTCAAAGTGCGAGAACTAAGCGTAGTACCAGTACTAAGAACGCTTAAACGCGACGCGGTCTTTGTACACGGGAGAATTAGAAGTACCTGACGTGTGTACAACCTTTATGAACATCTTAACGACGCGACGCGACCAGACAGCGTGTGCGCGCTTAGCGCGCTTGTTGTCCGCGCAACAGAATAAACTCGCAACGCAGTATAAGTAAACAAACAAACAACGATTAAAGCACGCTTATAAAAATGCAGCGAAGCTCGCTGCATGCATGCATGTTCAAACGACGCGTAATGTACGTTTAATAACGTGTAGGGTGTACCGCCGGTACATCACTCCTTTAATTGATGACGTCAGCCGTGCAATAGTCGACTATAGCACGGCTGACGTCAGTTACTGAGTGCAGATAGATCATTTTTTCTGAATGGCATGTGACCTGAATTCAGCCAATCACAACACGAGAACATTCTAAGGCGTTATATAAAGTGTACTTTCATTTTCAAATGCTAAATATGTAAACAATCAAAAAATAATAATACATAGCACTTAGTGTGCGCCATCAATCTAGTGAACTATTCTGAGGCGCAGAGGGATGGGGGAAAAAGTCCCTTGTCCAATGCAGCCGCTAGTCAAACGGCAATCTAAACAAGTATGTTTTAAGACCGGATTTAAAAGCTGCTATAGTGACTTTATGTAGGCTATAAGGGCCTGCTATCAAATTTCTATGCAAGGTATGACACAACTAGATGGATCTTCGACTGCGCGCAGTCGAAAATGATGCCTCCGCCATTACGCAATGTATTGATATCAAGCCCAAATCAACATGTACACTGAATTAATTCTGTCACTCAATTTTGATGGTACTCTGTCTTTTAGATCTTGACGTATCACAATTATGAGCTATAAGTGACCTTGACCTTTGCCCTCATGACCCCAAAATCTTATGACTACAATTGTTCCCTAAGATACATTCAGGTATCAAGTTGGATTGAAATCTGATATTCAGTTCTTGAGATTTCCAATCTCAAGCTACTTTTTACATATAATGAGCCCTGTGACCTTTGACCTCATGACCCCAAAATCTAATCAGTTCATTGGCTCTCCAAGGAACATACATGTACCAAGTTTGGTCAGAATCTGTCAATCCCTTCTTGAGATAACGCGATCACGAGCTATTTTTGCATATATAATGAGCTCTGTGACCTTTGACCTTTGACCTCATGACCCCAAAATCTAATCAGATCATTGGCCCCCCAATATACATACATGACCCAAGTTTGGTGAAAATCCGTCAATCGGTTCTTGAGATAACGCGATCACGAGAACGGGACGTACGGACGTACGGACGGACGGACGGACGCAGGGGCGTCGATCCTGGGGGGGCAAGGGGGGCGGTCGCCCCACCAATGAAAATATTGGGGGGGCGAACATATCATTTCGCCCCCCCAATAATTCCGAAAATGAGGAAGAAAAAAATTGAGTGATATAATGCCAAAGAGTGAAAAGACTCATTTATCAATAATTAGTCTTCCAAATAGCTGTTTGTTAGTTTAAAAAGGACTATAAATCTCATTTTTGCCACGCGCTTCGCGCGCATACAGTTCAATCGGAATATCATGTCCCCCACATTTGAAAGTGGAGGAGATTGTCCCCCTCTCTTTGTCGTTATGTATGTTTGGTTCCATACTTATAGACTTCATATAACGTGAAATTAATGTCTTAGGTGTGCACCAAATCGCACAATTTCACGCCCCAAAATACAAAAGCTCCCTACTGTGGGAGGGGGACACCCCCTCCCACACCCTCCCCCGCTCCGTCGCTTCTCTTCCTCGCAATGTCTCCCCTCCACTTTGTAGGAGTTGTTGACGCTCTAGAGTATATCGATGTCTCTATTGAATCACGTGGATCCATCTCATGCAAGGCTCAATCTCTTCTTCGCTATGCCCTTTAAGAATACATTACGAGTATAGGTTCACCTTTTTATACAATTTTAACACGCATGATAGGAGTTGCAAATGTCTGAAATCTAAAAGCTTCCGGGGGCTCCGCCCCATGTGGGTGCCCCCAAAGTCAGGTCTTCAAGCCATCAAGACACTTTTAACGAGCGCATAATAAAATTGTTGGGCATGCCAAATGTGAGTTGTTTAGCTCTCTCAGTGGTCACTCTCGAAAAATTTTCATATTTCGCCCCCCCAATCGCAAAAACGGATCGACGCCCCTGGACGGACGGACGGACGTACGTACGTACGGACGGACGGACGGACAACCCGAAAACATAATGCCTCCGGTTACTTCGTTGCGGAGGCATAAACATATAGGGGCACCATTTATAGTGAATACGTTTGTCTTCTATAGTGAACAATGTCCCAAAAGACAAAACACAGATAAAATGCAATAAAGGTAATAGTAGACTACACTTGCTCAAAAATACCCCAACAATGCCACTGAAAGAATGCAACAAGTTGTAACTGGCATTTGCCTTTAATGCAGAAGGTATGTCACATGCAAAAATTGACTACATCGCTAGATCAGCACAGGATCTTGACATCAACATTATCCTTCTACAAGAAACCCATATCCGTGATGAAACATGTGCATCTAAGTTTCGCATATGCGGTTTCAAGCTCATTGCGGCCGTGCATCACGCCAAGTATGGAGTTGCTACCTACCTATTAGACATGACCTGACGGACTTTTGTGTCCTCGAGAAATCCTCTAATACTGACATCTTCACTGCTACCGTGAAAGTTGGAGATACGACAATCACAAACATATACAAACCACCAAAAACAAACTGGCCCTCTTCTGCACTACAGATCCATGCCCACCCTGAAGTCCATGCTGGAGATTTTAACAGTCACCACTCATCCTGGGGAAGTTGCATTATGTTTCATGACCTCTCACACGACACATCTTTTTTGCTGAAATGCTAAGAGATCAGAAGTTGCATTATGTTTCATGACATCTCACACAATGCAACTTGCTTGTTGCAACGCTAGTGATCAGAAGTTGCATTATTTATGTTTCATGACATCTCACACAATGCAACTTGCTTGTTGCAACGCTAGTGATCAGAAGTTGCATTATTTATGTTTCATGACACCTCACACAATGCAACTTGCTTGTTGCAACGCTAGTGATCAGAAGTTGCATTATTTATGTTTCATGACATCTCACACAATGCAACTTGCTTGTTGCAACGCTAGTGATCAGAATTTGCATTATTTATGTTTCATGACATCTCACACAATGCAACTTGCTTGTTGCAACGCTAGTGATCAGAATTTGCATTATGTTTCAAGACCTCTCACACGACGCAACTTTTTTGCTGCAATGCTAGAGATCAGAAGTTGCATTATTTATCATGACATCTCACACAATGGAACTTGCTTGTTGCAACGCTAGTGATCAGAAATTGCATTATTTATGTTTCATGACATCTCACACAATGCAACTTGCTTGTTGCAACGCTAGTGATCAGAAGTTGCATTATTTATGTTTCATGACATCTCACACAATGCAACTTGCTTGTTGCAATGCTAGTGATCAGAAGTTGCATGTTTCATGCCATGAAGCAGCAGGAATCTTGTGGGAGTGAAGCAGCAGGAATCTTGTGGGAGTGAAGCAGCAGGAATCTTGTGGGAGTGAAGCAGCAGGAATCTTGTGTGAGTGAAGCAGCAGGAATCTTGTGGGAATGAAACAGCAAGAATCTTGAGGGAGTAAAACAGCAAGAATCTTGTGGGAGTGAAGCAGCAATAATCTTGTGGGAGTGAAACAGCACAAATCATAGGAGTTGATGAGACCATTGCTTGCACTAAACTATCCACTCCCATTCTGTCACACACTAGAGACGTTACAGCAATATCTGCATTATACAAATTGTACACCACTAACTGCCCTCAAGATATGGCAAAATTGCTTCCCTCTCGGTTTTGAAAGAGGGCACGTGATTAGGTTGAGTTCATCTATGCCCGACCATGCAGTTACTACCCATGAAGCCAGAACATACTCATTGGATAGAAGCTTTATCCACTGTGCTGTTGGGGCCAACATCAGTACAAAAGGTCAAGAGACTTCGCAACGGTATACCCGGTCGTCGCAAATTTGGTCTCAAATATGCACTTCAATGACAAAACTCATGAAGCAGCGCAGCAATACCTGCAAGTGTTGCCCTATTAGGGTTAAGATAAAGATGTCCTCTTGAGGCTTTTGTTCACTAAATGCATTTAATATTTAATTTTACTTTATTAAAGTCTCGACATATAAGACAGTTTAAAGGGATCTAGTAACTTTGTTGACGCAGTATGCACAAATCTATGAATGGTTGATAAAATGTGTATTTTTGTGATCTGATAATTATGTCCACTGAGTAATGTGTGAACATTTCGCATCAAATGGATGTTACATGGCCGGGTAATAAGCGAAAAATGCAGGAGGCAGCCATTTCTTCAACTTCTCGCAGTGAAATGACGTGTCAGGCGGAGAACACAATAGCGGGTTACGATATGCTATATAATTGTGTTCTCCGCCTGACACGTCATTTCACCACGAGTAGTTTAAGAAATGACCACCTCATGTGGGCATTGAAAGCAAAAGACAGTGGTCCATAAAAAAAAGATTATTTGTGTCATCAGGAATTTTCAAGAGGAAATAACTGACTAGCAATGACAGGAGTTATGCTCTCATCACATCCAGTAAGTCAAAAGCATAGGATTTCCTTCCCATTTAAATTGAACTTTAAAAAGCCTACTATTTTGCCCCATAATCTTTAGTTCTGGATATCGAACACCCAGAAAGTTATGAAGCCAAAGCAAGCGCTCACCGAGTGTGCTATGTGCAACATGACACTGTTCGTGGAAAAAAAATATTTTGAGCCCCCCCCCCTCCCCCATCATAAGATCCTAGCCACGCCACTGGGTTGGTCACTTCACTCCATAGCCCAAAAAGGTGGACATGAATTATCACCCCCCCCCCCCCCCCCAATGGCGAGAAGAAATTGACACCATTTTTTTGTTAATGATTGTTGAACTTACGTCTGCAAACCGGGAATGTACCCGACAGTGCACCATTCAGTTGGCAGGTAACCATGGCATCACCCTCCAGTCTGTACTGTATACCGTCGCATCCATACTCGCACGATGTGTTGTACACTACACTAGAATTGGACCCACAGTTCCCAGAGAGGACGGCACTGTACGCAGGGACCGGACAGGTAACATCTGTTTGGAGAGAGAGAGTTATACAAAGACGGAGATTAAAAAAGGACCATTTTAGACAAAATTAATTTTTAAAAAGAACTGTTGGTATGATTGCAAATTCCTCCCAGTAAGGCATGAGCATGTCAATGTATGATATTTTTGTTTCTTCTTTTATTATTTAGAATGTAGCAAGGTTTAATTCCTGCAAGTGTGCGATTTTTTTTCGACATAAATATATTCGTGCCAATTATAGTGATACTGGAGTATTGTGATTTTTAAACATATTGTCTTAATACTCACTGACACATTGTGGGAATGGCTCTGAAAAGAGAGAGCTCTGTTGACAGATGGTGCTGGGAGAATCACCTGCTAGCCGGTAGCCCTCCGCACAACTGAATTCACACACAGTGTCAAACCGAAGACTCTGACCGATGGTGCAGTTCCCAATCAACAACTGTTCATCGTACTCCGGAACGTCGCAATAAACCGCTGTCAATTAAAGAAGAGAAAAACAATACAACCAATGACAGAGCAAATACCTCCTAAAGTGCCAAGTACTTGACTGCAGTGCTTTGAGCTTGAGTGTAATCTAACACTGCAGTTCTTTATGCATGACTGCAAGCTTCCACTGCAGTGTGTTATGCATGACTGCAAGCTTCCACTGCAGTGCTTTATACATGACTGCAAGCTTCCACTGCAGTGCTTTATGCATGACTGCAAGCTTCCACTGCAGTGCGTTATGCATGACTGCAAGCTTCCACTGCAGTTCTTTATGCATGACTGCAAGCTTCCACTGCAGTGCTTTATGTATGACTGCAAGCTTCCACTGCAGTGCTTTATGCATGACTGCAATCTTACACTGCAGTGCTTTATGCATGACTGCAAGCTTCCACTGCAGTACTTTATGCATGACTGCAAGCTTACACTGCAGTGCTTTATGCATGTGCTTTATACATGACTGCACGCCTCCACTGCAGTGCTTTATACATGACTGCAAGCTTCCACTGCAGTGCTTTATGCATGACTGCAAGCTTCCACTGCAGTGCTTAATGCATGACTGCAAGCTTCCACGTCAGTGCTGTATGCATGACTGCAAGCTTCCACTGCAGTTCTTTATACATAACTGCAAGCTTCCACTGTACAAGTGCTTTATACATGACTGCAAGCTTCCACTGCAATGATATATGCATGACTGCAAGCTTCCACTGCAGTGCTTTATGCCTGACTGCAAGCTTCCACTGCATTACTTTATGCATGACTGTAATCTTCCACTGCAGTGCTTTATGCATGACTAAGCTTCCACTGCAGTGTTTTATGCATGACTGCAGGCTTCCACTGCAGTGCTTTATGCATGACTTTGCGCATCGGTATATAATGCAGTAATTGATCTTGAGTATCAGTGCTAGCAGTTCAATACATATTATTGTTAATCACCAAATTGCATTAAACATTGGCCTCATGATGAGGCTGACACTGGAATTATTAAATTGGCAGTGTTAAAGGGGGGGGGGGGGGGGGGGGCAAAGGAGTTCAATAAAACATTGCTTTCACATGTCGAAGTAAGAAACCTCCTCATGAACACTAATGGGTACAATTACAAAAGAAACACATGTTGATAAAATTGTAGGCACAGACTTTACATACACTAGTGTAGAACAAGATTATAGGCTGGTAGTCATAACGTATTTATAAGCATTCCTATACAGTGTGAGTATAACAAAACCGGACTTTGATAGTTTATAAATCCACAATTCTAAACATATATATATGTTGGTATTAGTATCATGTTAAAGCTTGGGAAATTGGCTTTGAAATGATATATCATAGATTTTGATCGCTTTACGCTTGACCGAACATGACCTTATTATCCAAAGTCATGCAAAAGGATGCGTCTGTTTACCGTTTTCTTTTCAAAAGAACATTTCAAAAATATCATTTGGTGAATCAAAACAAAATACCAGCTGGTTGCCAGTGTTTTTCATGTTTATCAAGGTGGAAGGGGTCCCCCCCCCCCCCCCCACCCTCCTCCCATCAGCAACCCCACACTTTTTGGAGGCAGGGGGCCCTGAATAGGACATGCAGGATGAAGCTATCTTTGAAAATCAGACAACAGATGCAACCATTCACAAAACAAGAACGCTGCAAACTTGGACACGGGTAGCTTTTGCATGACTTTGGATAATAAGTCGCGTTTGGTGAAGCGTAAGGTGATCAGAGTGTATGATATATCAGTATGATATACGCCATTTCCCAAGCTTTAACATGATACCAATATGTTAGAATTGTTCATTTATAAGCTATTAAAGTCCGATTTCGTTTTATTTGACTCACACTGCATATCATGTGATATTTCTAATAATAAAAGCATTACAAAATTGTTTAAATATATCAGTAAATTATACAAAAATAGGCTGTTAATTCAAATATACAAAGAGAGATATTTAAATTTAATGTAATATAAAATAGAACAAATACAAACTTTGAAGATAAATATTCTTTTCCTTCTGCATTTTTATGAATTAAAGTGATTAATTAACTTCATCAGATTTTTCCTAAAAGTGATATTTGAGACTTTAATCAAATGCCAGTATCACGGTTAGATTCTTATTTCATAATGTGTGAAAGTTTTATAGAAAACAACACCATTTACCTAGTAAAAAGGGGAGAAAATGGATTGTATTGCCTACTCCCAATAGATCTTGGCTACAATCAAAATGCCTTCTCTATAAATTGGGACACAAACATATCCAAACCCAATTCATTATTGTCTTACCATAAGCCAAACAACAATGTACATGTACAAGAGAAAAATGAAAGCTCCAAGTGATTTTGGTTGAATTTGACAAAGTTAATGGATCACTTATAAAATAAAAACTGACTATCAAGAAGTTACATGTACATGTTATTAAAGGGATAGTTGAGTTTTGAGTTTTGGTAGAGAGGGCGCTAGACTACTTTTTTTGTGAGGTAATGAAAAACTGAGTGCAAAATTTGAAAGAGCATAATATTTAAATAATAAAATCATCTTTGTTTGATCAAAATCAGTTCAGAGACGGCTGAAATATCCATAAATATAACAATTTGTAATAAACCTGGGGCCCCAGGTTTATTAGAGAATTTTGAACCAGCCGTTAAAAATTCTTAAAAAATGCTTCCTCTTTTCAAAAAGTTACAAAATAGGTATTTAAATAGTTGTTGGTTATTTCTCTATCTAATCACTATTTCAACAAAGCATCACATGCACAATATTTTATTCAAAATGGTTCAAACCGATGAGTGTTTAGAGAGCGCCCTCTTACGTTTTAACGGCTCTTTTTGAATGATAACATGATCTTTACTACGTCATTTGTAATTTTGTGTTCCTTTCTAGTTATAACTATTAGTTTGTAATATAATGATGCAGGTTTTGGTTACTAAAATTCAGTTTCACCAAAACTGTACTCTCCTTACCTGAACTCAACTATCCCTTTAAGAAGTGCATATTCACAAAGTGTGATTAAAACAGGATAAAACAATGCAATTCATACGTGAGCATCTGTAATCTGGATAAAGATCCAAGGTTCCATTAGCGTGGCAGGTGTAGTTTTCAGTCCCTTCTAATATGAAGCCCCTCTCGCATCCGAGCTGGCACGTCGTTTGGTAATCAACAACAGACTCCTGGCAGGCCTCGTTCAGGTAAAGAGCGGGTAGACACAGATCCCACAAAGAACAGTTGATTACTGATGTACAGAAAGAAAAAACAAAGTAAAGAGGAGAGTGTTATAACAAAACTAGATGGATCTTCGACTGCTCAGTCGAAAATGATGCCTCCACCGTTAAGCGATTTTTATTACAAGCCCAAATTAACATGCACTGAATTATTTAAACTTAATTTTGATGGTATTCCGTTGACCAGATAGGGAGATATCATAATTACAAGCTATTTTGCATATAAAAATGAGCCGTGACATTGACCTTTGACCCCATGACCCAAAATCTAAATATATATCTTATAAGCTCCCCAAGATACATACAGGAGGCATAACAATTGTCTTGCATGGGTTAACAGCAGGTTATAAAACAACAGGGGGAGTGATTATGTCATAGAGATGGAGTAAATCATGTAATCCCCATATACAGCCTTGGACAAAATTATTAGACCAAGCACTTTTTCATCAAATCTATCGAAGTATTACACTATTTTGTCCATTTTATAATATTTTAAAGAAAAAAAGTTAATGACATACCAACAGGGGTTTAGTCCATGGTGTTAGAGATACCTACCACATATGTTCTGCCTTTAATTTGATAACAAACATGATTTTTTATAGAAATTGTATGGATTTTGTCCATTCCGTACATGTACATTAAAGGGTACCACCACCCAAATCTAATATTCTTATTATAGAAAGGTAACATCTTTAGTATTCCATTCCATCAACAAGTTCACAAAAATAAGTTTTCAGAAGAAAAAATATATAATTGGAAAACGCATCACCATTCTAAAGCATGCGTTCATGTGGTCTGAATTGAGTAGACTACTGCGTGTGCAGCAAGCGAATCGCCCAGGATTACATTGCCTACACACGTACGCGTGAATAGCATTGGCGCACTCGCAAACCAGGAACCAGGAAATAGTAGTGGTTCCGTAAGTGGTGGAAATTAATTGCTTTGTTTATGAATTACACAACCCTTTGTAAAATGTTGGGTATCTATTTGATATCACAAAACAGTTCCAAAACATATAGTAATGTGTTGTTATTTGCCCGGTGGTCCCCTTTAATGTATGGGTTTTATAGATATCTTTTTAATACAAAGTGCAAAATTGTATGAATTTTTTCCCTGTAAGTTGTGATTATCCATAATGGTCTCTCCAGTTCCTAGTGTGACTTGTATTAGCACTTTGATTCTTGGTGAGAGGTGCCAAGTGGCATTTAACTCTGTTGGAGAAGCAAATAATATGTTGATGCTGACTGCCTGTGCTTTAGCAGTATACCAGGATAGATAGAGTCCAAACTCCATCTTCACCTGGTTTTACTTCTTTGATAAGAGCGATTGACTGTCACTTAGCAACTCTAATCAAGAATTGATTTACTATAAATAAACAAGCTACACAAAGAATGGAAAACATTTCTATGATTTAAAGGGATAGTTGAGTTCTGGTAAGGAGAGTACAGTTTTGGTGAAACTGAATGTTAGTAACCAAAACCTGCATCATTACATTACAAACTAATAGTTATAACTAGAAAGGAACACAAAATTACAAATGACGTAGTAAAGATCATGTTATCATAAAAAAGAGCCGTTAACACGTAAGAGGGCGCTCTCTAAACACTCATCGGTTTGAACCATTTTGAATAAAATATTGTGCATGTGATGCTTTGTTGAAATAGTGATTAGATAGAGAAATAACCAACAACTATTTAAATACCTATTTTGTAACTTTTTGAAAAGAGGAAGCATTTTTTAAGAATTTTTAACGGCTGGTTCAAAATTCTCTAATAAACCTGGGGCCCCAGGTTTATTACAAATTGTTATATTTATGGATATTTCAGCCGTCTCTGAACTGATTTTGATCAAACAAAGATGATTTTATTATTCAAATATTATGCTCTTTCAAATTTTACACTCAGTTTTTCATTACCTCACAACAAAAATAAGTAGTCTAGCGCCCTCTCTACCAAAACTCAACTATTCCTTTAAGCACCACTTACAGAAAAAAAAAGAGTCATAAATTGTTCCCCTATGCATTGAAAACGTGTGTATAAAACCCATACCTTTTTATGGTAAAAACCCACGTAATTATTCATAAAATTCATATTTTCTTCTAATTCAAGACATAAAATACAATATGTTGTAGGCATTCCTAATCCCATTGACTATACCCCCTTTGATATTGTATGAACTTTTGTTTCTTTAAAATGTAATTAAAGTGACATAATAGTGTGAACAATCTCAACAATTGAGCAGAAAGTGCTTGGTCATATAATTGTTTCCAAGGCTGTATATGTATTAACATACTTACACTTTAATTCTGCTTCTTAATTGAAATGTGAATATGTTGGAATACTTACTGTTTATTGCTTAGTAATGTATTGCCAAATTACTCTCTTTGCATTTGATCTCATGATTAAAGGGATCTAGTAACTGTGTTGACATGTTATCTGATATGTCCAAAGGGTATTGTGTGTTATATGGCTGAGTAATGAGCAAAAATGCAAAGTGATGTTCACAAACTCATTGCACTCAATGTGTACACGGTTTCGCGATCCGTTGGATTAATTAACATCTGAACACTTCAATCGTAAATATCTTTTTAATGAAAGGGAAATTTGAAAAACCGAAAAAGGTCCCATGTAAGTCCCATTGTCCCACATGTTTTTATTTTTATGAGCATTATGTACCCATTCATTATTTTGTATGTCTATATATGTTTGTCTGTAATTTCAGAATTATGGGGTGGTCGCTGGTCGCGTTAGGCAGGTGGTCGCATTACGCAGGTCGTTTAGCACATGATTTTTCAGGGGAGGACCGGAGAGGTGGTCGCTGTAGACAGGTGGTCGCATTAGCAGGTTTGACTGTATAATCAATCGTTGTGAAAATGTAGGGATGGACTAGAAAGCAGAGCTTGCGAATTGTGGATCCCTGAAATTAGTAAGTACAAAATATAAATAATAATAAACTATAATAGTATTGTGAATACATTTTGGCGTCTAGGAGATAGAGAAAATAGTCATGGAAATCCCACACATGGCTATATCATATACATGTAGTATATCATACTTATGCAGTACAAACACAAGCCTAAAACTCCCCAAATAAATCTTCCACAGTAATGTTTAATTGCATCTATTGTTCCTTTATTATTCTCTTATGCCGGGATATTTTGCTCATCATTGCTCAAAATTTGCACTTCTGTGCTGGATTCTCTTCATATCAGAGTATGATAAGATAATGATGCACCTGGTCATCACGCTGTGTGCACCAGATAAGTAGGCACCATAACAGTTACTATATTGTTGATTGAACAATTTAAAACGGTAAATACCTGAAAGAAAGACGTATTAATTATTGTTCAAAAATGTACAATTTCATACAAGATTTTTTTTATCAAAGCACGGTTACAGAAATGTTATGATGGTGAATATTGACCTGATATCAATAACTAAAATAATATGCACAATATAATGTATTGCTTTTTTAATCACTCTTGTTTTCTTAGGCAGCAAAGACTCTATTCAGAGCCACATGCAGTGCAATCATGGGCGTCGATCTGTCATTGATACCCATTCATCAGGGGGGATGATCTATTCATTCATCCCCCCTGAGGAATATGTATTACGTAAGTATCGACGCCCATGAGTGCAATCATATATATGTATATTACATGTACCTCCGTACAATAAATGTCATGTGGAATTTTTATTTCAGAGAACTTTTCCCGACCGAGTTGCATTATAGTCCCTACAGACCTGGATATTTATAATGTAGGTTGTGAAATTGTATTATTCAAACAATACGAGTCATTATGTAAGATTGATTTTGATATATCCATTTATTTAGAATAGCAATACATAGAGGTAATGAAAAGAAGGGACTACAAACCTTGGCATGTTGGCCAGGCATCTGACCAAGTGTGGTTACGAAGACACCTCAGCTGAGGGCTCCCGCTGATCACATACCCCGTTTCACAACCAAAGCTGCACATCTGAGTCTCATTAATCATATCTCCCAGGCCACAGGTAATGCCGTCAGATAGGTCTACCATACGTGGGCCCAAGTCATTCTCAACCGTGCAGAGTGCTGTAAATTAAGTTATGGGAAATTCTTGTTTTCATCATCATCCACATGATCAGCATAATAACAAAAATCACCATATTACTCATACATACATTACATGTATTTACTCACAATTAAAGATGCTCAAAAGATGATCAAACGAACGGCACACTAGTATAGTATGCTATGATCACATAAGTTAGCAAGATGCTAGTGCCTTGATGCACAGTCAGTTGATGATTATGATGATCAACAGGTTAAAGGGACCTAGTAACATTGTCCAAATCCTCAAAATAAAATTTTTATTCTAGCGGTTCCCTCATACCTTGTTGTATTCGTATTAACAATAAAATCATGGGACAGGTTTCGGTTTTTCAAATTTCCCTTTCGTTATAAAGATATGTACGATCGAAGTATTCAGATAAGAAAAACTCAGGGGGAGTTTTGAAACCGTGTACAAAGCGAGTGCAGTGAGTTAGTGAATATCACTTTGCATTTTCGCTCATTACTTGGCCATGCAATGTCCACTTGACTTGAAATGTTCACAAAATACCCTGTGGACATATGAGAAAACAATAATATACATTGCATGAACCATTCATCACTTTTTGCACATTTCAACAAAGTTACTAGATCCCTTCAATAATGGTATTTTATTCAACAAACATAATGTCACATTTGCAGTTACAAGCTAAATTGCAGTGTCATGTACAATAAAATGGAATGATATTTACAAACATCAAGATACCTAAGATGAAATAACGAGGTTTAAATAATTTTTGTTAATATATATACAGGACACTTATTTAAGACAAAATATTTCATATTTATTTACGATAACATAGATGATATTGTATATCAAATTAAAGATACAATTACCCCCTTCAATATTGGCATACAATTTAAAGATGAAATCACTCATGTATGACCTGTTACAGTCAATTAACCACAGCAAGGTCCGTTTTTCAAAAATAGCAAAATTGGAACATTCCCACTACCATATTTATGTTGATAAGCATATCGAAAACGCTATATTCATGACGTTGCATAATTTTTCATTACAAATGTGATCTTTTTTATTTTTATATCAATAAAAAAGTATAAATGAAGACAATTGTTAACGTTATAGGTTTTATTTTGATCCAAATGTAACGAAATGGGGAATTCCATGACAAAGGTTTATTTGTCGAAACCACAGTTTGTGCCCTTATTTCAGCATGAAACTTGGTATAAATTCTTCTGAAGAATTCTACCGTAGTCCAAAGATCTTAAAAACCTGATGTCACCCTTGGTCAACCAGTTGAACAGTCTCTAACATGTCATTTCTCTAGGTAACTATGGTTAAAATTGCAGTGGGCACATGAAACAGACAAGCTTTATGCCTCAAAGATAGACCAGTATGTTGATGTTCTCATAACCTGGCCCCGTTATATTGGAAAATGTGTATTTGCAGAGTATGTTCATACCAATAACAAGGTAATGTCATAATTTACTTGCCCCGCAGTTTGTTTTAAGCGAAACGCTTACTATCATTTCAGTCGAATGGTATGGTCCTCCATTGTTTTTGCTATTTTTAAAAACAGACCTTGCTATTGTTAATTGACCATGGCAGTTTATGCATAAACAAATACACCTAATATTTATTCCCTACTTGTAGAGGACTAAATATCCTTGAATTTGATATATGATAATGTACACTTTATCGTACATGAATCTGAAATATTTCAACTTAAACAAGTATCCTGTTTCCTTTTTTTGCGGAGTATACATACAATAATTAGAGAAAGTGATACATGTACTAATAACACATGAATACGGTTAACCGTCGGGTAACCGACCAGGGGTAACCGACCGTTCCCGCGGTTACCGTTTTAATTTTTTCGGTTTTCGGCAACCCAAATGTTTTGTTTTTGTTTTTTTGTTGTTGGCACTCTACAGTTTCAGTTTAGTATAGGTTTTATGTATATTGTTAATATGTTTAACATATATGTTTAATATATACCTATTTCAAGAGGTCACCGATTAAAAAAAAAAATTTTTTTTAATATTTAAATATATATAATTAAATATATATTTAGTTTTGTATTTAGTATATTAGGGCTCCACATTAACTTTTTGCTATTTCTGACCATTACTATAGAGTGCACACACGTTTCAAATTTAGACAACATTCGGAGTGACTGTTAACGTTGTCTTGCTTTTAAACAGGAACAACCAAAAAAATCAATAACAACAACAACAGCAACAAAAAAAAAAACAATAAACAACACACACACTCAAACAAATTTTGTTTACAATTTCCCGGTTAAGCGAACCGTTTTTCCATGACGGTTACCCGGTTTCCCAAATAACCGAGATACTACAGCTGTGAATACTAATTAACATTGGTATTAAAATTATGTTGTTATTGTTTTACAAAGTTATATGTATTAGTAATAAAAGAGCTTGCAAGTAGTTGACCTCAGATGACCTCTGACCTGGGCTAGTGATCTTTGACTGTACAACAACATGGAGTAAATCCTAATGCATTTTTGACAAAGTTTGATTCCAAATGGATGAAGGGTTATAAAGTTATTAGCAAAGGAGCTTGCAAGTAAACTATAACAAACATTTTGGACGGACAGACAGATGAGCGGGTTAGTGGAGCGGATAGGCGTAACAATCGTGCAAATAGTCATACAAGCAAGCAAATTGGCATGTACATTACCTGTTGTCCACTTTTTCAGAAAAAAAATCTGGCCACGCAAAATACCAACATGGCGGCCATTTTCCAAGATGGCCGCCAAAAAGCTACTTTTTGTCATAAACAGAGAAATAATCAGTAGATTTCAGGGATCTTGGAGTCGATTCCAATTATATATGGTATGCAGAAACCCCATGGGCTACATGTAGCAACTACCCAGAGGTGTATCTACTGTTAAAATCCAATATGACGGCCATTTTCCAAGATGGCCGCCAAAAAAGCTACTTTTTGTCATAAACAGAGAAATAATCAGTAGATTTCAATGATCTTGGAGTCGATTCCAATTATATATGGTATGCCGAAACCACATGTGCTACATGTAGTTACTATATAGTGGCGTATATACTGTTAAAATACAATATGGCGGCCATTTTCCAAGATGGCCGCCAAAAAAGCTACTTTTTGTCATAAACAGAGAAATAATCAGTAGATTTCAATGATCTTGGAGTCGATTCCAATTATATATTGTATGCCGAAACCACATGTGCTACATGTAGTTACTATCTAGTGGCGTATCTACTGTTAACATACAATATGGCGGCCATTTTCCAAGATGGCCTCCAAAAAGCTACTTTTGGTCATAAAAAGAGAAATAATCAGTAGATTTCAAGGATTTTGGAGTCGATTCCAATTATATATTGTATGCAGAAACCCCATGTGCTACATGTAGTTACTATCTAGTGGCCTATCTACTGTTAAAATACAATATGGCGGCCATTTTCCAAGATGGCCGCCAAAAAAGCTACTTTTTGTCATAAACAGAGAAATAATCAGTAGATTTCAATGATCTTGGAGTCGATT
The DNA here is from genome assembly GCA_037951105.1 of Echinarachnius parma. Lineage (NCBI taxonomy): Eukaryota > Metazoa > Echinodermata > Echinoidea > Clypeasteroida > Echinarachniidae > Echinarachnius > Echinarachnius parma. The sequence continues at coordinate 142,612 of JBAMJV010004292.1, forward strand.
CCAATTATATATGGTATGCCGAAACCACATGTGCTACATGTAGTTACTATCTAGTGGCGTATCTACTGTTAAAATACAATATGGCGGCCATTTTCCAAGATGGCCGCCAAAAAAGCTACTTTTTGTCATAAACAGAGAAATAATCAGTAGATTTCAATGATTTTGGAGTCGATTCCAATTATATATTGTATGCAGAAACCCCATGTGCTACATGTAGTTACTATCTAGTGGCCTATCTACTGTTAAAATACAATATGGTGGCCATTTTCCAAGATGGCCTCCAAAAAGCTACTTTTTGTCATAAAAAGAGAAATAATCAGTCGATTCCAATTATATATTGTATGCAGAAACCCCATGTGCTACATGTAGTTACTATCTAGTGGCGTATCTACTGTTAAAATCCAATATGGTTGCGGTTTTCCGAGGTGGCCGATAAAAATCTACTTTTTGTCATGAGAAGAGAAATAATTAGTTGATTTCATTGATCCTGGAGTCGATATATGCAGAAACCTAATGTTCTCTATTTAGTCCCTATCCAATGGCGTAGCTACAGTTGAAATCCAATATGGCGGCCATTTCCCTTGATGATTGCTGAAAAGGCTACTTTTTGGCATAAAAAGAAAAATAATTAGTATTTTAGTATGATCTTGGAGTCGATTCCAAATATATATATGGTATGCAGAAACCAAATGTGCTACAATAAGGCAATATCCAGTGGGTTAGCTTCTGTGAAAATCCAACATGGCGGCCATTTTCCAAGATTGCTGCCAAAAAGCTACAATTTTGCATACAAATCGGTTGAGGTGGTACATTTTAATGCATTTTGGAGTGGATTAAAAATTTACATTAAAGGTATGGTGACAAGAAAACTGCCTCAAAATTGGGTTTTACTGTATCTAAGGTAGATTTTCATGAAGATTACTAATACAAACATATTTTCCTCATGGGAAAACCCAGTAAAATAAAAAAATCAACTTGTAAATTCACTTTCGGAACCCCCGTAAAAAAAACTGAGTCCCGGGCGAACAAAAAATGACGTCATCTTTGTGACGTCACCTGCAGGCAATCGCAGTTTAGCTCGGTCATATACGTACACACTGAGTGCAATACTCACGTTGACACAGAGATATTATTTCCATTTGTTTCAATATTTGCAAACATTTGTTCAGGTTTATATCATGGACGATATACACTCAGATGTGTAGCTGCATCCTGCTACAATTCATTTCTTAGCAATTCTTAAGCATTTTCAGTAAAACCTCAATTTACAAGCAAAAACGAGTTTGTTTTACAAGCAAGTCATAGGCTCTGCATGTAAACAATGCACATTCCTCCGCGTTGCGGTCTGCATGTGATGTCATGAATCGGGTGACACGCGCGCACATTCCCGCTCTGCTATAAATGACTTTTTTTAGGAGCATGGAACGCCGATGCGTAATAAAGCAAAAAAGTTGCATGAAATTTACCCTTTTTTCCCAACTTAAGGATTTCTTTGAAAAAAAGAGTGTGGTATATCAATAAAGGCACATATTTAAAGCTATAAACCTGAATCAAAGCCGGGATTACACCCCTCCTTTAACACCAAGAAACAATTTCATGCTACACACTACTTTCTACATCGGTTCTAGGCTAGTTTTCAAATTACGGCAATGTCAGCGCCGATGGCATCTATTTTTCGTGTACGAGGCAGCTTCAGGAGGAAGTTATAACCAAATGACTAACGACCATGAGCAAACATTGCAAGCTCACATTAGTAGAATAATCTACAAGCGAACAACAGTGCATTGTGATTATTATGAGCCACCTAATCCAGTAAGAATCTGAAGGCCTTCTTTTGCTAGAAATTGAACTAATCTAGGTGCGCGAATGTTGCTAACGGCTAGACTTCTTTATAAAGGTATGGAAGTGGCTGGAAATGAAGCGAGTGCACTTATTAAAGTGCATTCGATGGAATACAATTTTATAGCACCATAACCAGAAATATCGAGCGATTATTACAACGCACACATCCCGGAATCCTTCAGCTAATAGAATCAACCGACCCTGTAGACCCTGCAGCACTCGGTGACTGTATACAAGTCCAAATTACAATATTCATATGCCACGGATGAAGTCTTTGAAGCATAAGACTGGTGCCATGTATATCATTTTTTGTATACATATTTCATTCAGAGCATTAAGTGTAAGAGTAAAATTAGTGGAGGGGGGGGGGGGGGGGGTCCGGGGAGGTGACTGGTAAAGAGAACTGACAGATCTGATACTAATAGCACGTTAATATTAGCAGTAACGCACTATTGTTAAAAGCTTGTATGTAGGACATGTGGTTGTCCTGATGGAGGTCTAAACAGCTCACTGCAGCATTCTAATTGTATGCTCATTCTAGAATATTGTGTGAATTGATCCTTTACCTGCACTTAGGCGAAAACAAGTGTTAGTTGCAGTACCTGCAGGTGGTAAGTGCTCCAAATGATATATTATGGAGACATAAACTGAAATGCAGAGTCCTGATGTATATCAGTTCCGTGCTTGAAACAAGGGGGCGGTTGACTTTCGTTCCAGAATAGTTCCTGGAGGTTAAAACGGAGTGAGATCTGTCAATCTCTTTGATGATAAATGTTTGGTTTACTGCTTGAATATTTCTGATATGTTGACAAAACAAACCTTTACTTTCAATCTCTATTCCATCCTGGAAAATACTCAATAACAGATTTAGTTGGTTTGGTCACATTGT